>CAJNJA010082686.1:0-20731 GCA_905231915.1 Symbiodinium necroappetens | reverse complement strand
TATGTATGTATGTATGTATAAGCATCCCAAGGCTAAGGGCGCAAACTAGGGGCGTATGGTTTCAACCTTGCAGAGCACACATGACCGCAGATGGTATGGTTCCCAGTGTTCCTTCGCTCCGAGCTTAAAGCACTACCTGGACCTCAAAAAACCTGCCTTTGTAGGGGGGCCTCCTTGTTATGAACTTCTGTATGCAAGTCCTTTAGAAGGTATGTTATTTGAGGTTAATGTAAAGCAAAAACTGTAGGCCTGACCACCCACAAGCCTCTCAGACCAAACTATATAAGGCTTTTGGGCTAAATTGAGCCTTAGGGTATGAGGCCGGCTGTCACGGTCTAGGTATATTTCTGCATTGAGCCGTGTTGATCTCTAGCCAGGCCCTAAACCCTAAACCTCTAAACCCTAAACCCTGAGCCCTAAACCCTAAACCTCTAAACCCTAAACCCTGAACCCTAGATCCTAAACCTCTAAACCTTAAACCTTAAACCCTGAACCCTAAACCTCTAAACCCTAAACCTTAAACCCTAAACCTCCAGACCTCTAACTAAAGTCTAAACTCTAAGGCCCCCGTCGCGCGATGCCTGATTCAAGTCACGCCCAGGGCGATGCTGGAAGTACCGTACTTGCACAGCTCGACTGTCATACGCTAAGGTCTCCAAAGTCGAATCGCTTACAGGGTGGGTCTTGTGAATGAAGCTCTCATTGTAAACGTTTTAGGTGAGCACGTCAACTTAGCAAATTTCGGGCAGCTTACAATTGAGCGTAATTTACGTTGACTGCCACCAGATTCTGGCACCTGACTGAGGATTACCTTGAAATAATAAAGCCTCAGTTCCCAAACCCCGACCGCAACGCCAAACCCCCAAATCCCCAAACCCTAAACTCCCAAGCCCCACAACCCCTAAACCCTGAACCGCCCCCCCCCTCCTAACCAAGCCCCTAATGCTAATGGAAACCAGGACGAGCCGGCTGGAGAATATGAAACACTTAGAGGTGGACACCGCTTCCTGGCCTATTGTTATTGCTGCTGGGTTTTAGGGTTCAGGATTCAGGGTTTAGGGTTCAGGGGTGAACGGCACTACGACTCTATGACTCTCTCGAGGTCCTCGTGCACTAGTAGTATAGGGTTCTAAATCCCAAATGCGGAACTTTGGTTTCATACCTGAAGCCCTACCATCTGGGTGCTTGGATCCTCTGGGACTCTTGGGTGAAGCAGTAGGCATCGTCGTGCTAGCAATACTTAGTCTCACTTAGATGGTACGCCAAAACCAAAGCTGTGAAAAGTACCTATATAGTAGAGTGCAGGGTTTCTGTCTTAGGAATTTGCTCGTATGATTTGGGGAAGTATCCCCCATAACAGTACCTAGGACCCTGTGGGAAAGTCGATGATCCAAAGCGCGCAAACCCAATGCCCTGATCCCGGGCTCGGGCAGGCACTAGGTCCGAACGTTTATCTCCCAATAGGTGCCCGACCCCAGCCCCGAACCCTGTAAACGTAAGCCGTACCCTAAGGGTATATTGGTTTTGGTGCACCAAAACGCCTCCACGTCCGAAAAAAGGAGCACTTGATCCTTAGGGGTAGACCCCAAACCCTAAACCCACCCCCCTAACCCCTGCGAACCCTAAACCCTAAACCCTAAACCCTAGCCTGAACCCAGGAAATTCTCCGTGGCATTTCGCTGCGAAGAACTCTTCAGAGCTTCGGACGCCTGTGGCGATGGTCTCCACTGGACTTGAAGGAGGCCAGCACGATTCCCAGGTTTTTTGTAGAAGCCAGAAAGTAGGAACATTAGGTACTGCCTTCATGCCCAAAAGATAAGCCAAAGCACAAGGAATCCTAGCACGATTCATTCTTAATGCACGTTCCAACCTTTCTGGGGTTCGCCGTAGGGTTTAGGGCCTTTTTGAGGTCCGAAGTACCCAATGGTTTGATACTTTTTTGGGATAGTAGTTTTTTTGACTGTGACCGCTATCCCCCTGAGCCGTAAAGAAGATTAAAGCAACTTGTAAACTCCTCGTCAACTCCGAAAATAAGCCCTCACCCACCAAGGCTTCGCGGGTACACTATATGATTACTCGGTATTCCAACACTACCCAACCATGACCCTGGACCGGGCGCTCTAAGCCCTTTACATCGGCGCTTATAGGGTTTCGGGGCTTAGGGTTTTACCGAGGCTTCCCAGGCTTCCCCCCTCACTGCATCCTGTTGTAACACGAGCGCGATGCACGGTTTGGAGACCTCTTACTAGTTGCCTTGGGGCTCTCCGGGGAGGTGTATTCCCCTCGTTAAATAGGGATGTAGCTCAAGCTATCTACGGCCAGATAAGGTATATGCCTGAAATTGGATAAGTTGGGCTCTGGGTTCCAAGTATGCTTCCCTGTGCAAGGAAGCACGGCAAACTTTGTGGACCAAGTCGATGCCTGTCGGCATGTGGAATTCTTTATGCCTGCTGTAGAGTTTAGGGTTTGGTGTTCAAAGTTTAGGAGTCGAGAGTTTAGGGTTTGGCGCTGGGGTTGAGGAGCAGGGTCTGGGGTTTAGTGTTTATAGGGGTTACGGTTTAGGGGTTAGGATTTAGGGTTTAGGGTTTAGGGTTATTGTTTAGCTTCATGTTCACGGTGTGCTGCTGTGGCCTGTTGTCTGTTGCTGTCGCTGTCGCTGTGTCGTCATTGTTTGTATATGACATCAATTGGGCCAAGATGAGGTAAATGCCTGTCAATGCAGAATCAGTATTGTCCCAGGTTTGTACAGCAATGTCTGCAGTTGGAGTTGCGCATGTAGAAGACCAGAAGACCATTGCGATCGCACTTCCTATGGATTCCCATCCTCCCTTAGCTCTAGGTGTTCAGGAATTAGACCCTAAACTCTGTAGACTCCAAGCCATAGACTCCAAGCCTCTAAGCCAGATTACCGTTCGGGCAGACTCTTTCTGGTACCTCAGGTTTGGCCTTTCCGATACATATATGTGTACATACATACATGTGTGTGCGCGTGCGTGTGTGTGTGTGTTTTTTTTGTTATGCGTGTGTGCGTGTCCGGAGGTATGTTCCCTGAGTGTTTACTGATATCTGATCAGTATGCAGCACTGTATCCCCCAAACCCTGATCACTACAGCCTCTATATTGCTCTATGTTGTACCGGCTGTGGGTGTTTAGGGTTTGCGGCTACCGCAGTGGATCTCCAGCGATTTGGGATCCTAAACCCCAAAACCCCCGAAACCCTAAACGCAAACCCTAAAACCCCATTCCCCCGTTTTCCGACACCCCTCAACCCGAATTCCTAAACCCTACACCCGCTCGACCCCCCAACCTCCCCTCCCGCCCCGCTCAAGGAAGCGGGTGGCTGGCTTCGACATCTTCCTGTCCCACACCTGGATGACTCCGGGATGGCTACTTGATCGGGGATCAAAGCCCAGAGGGTCCTCAGTATCTGTGTGGGTACAAACCTCTATACAGAAACTTGAAGAAGTTGCAATAGTATTCCTTAATGATCCGTAGTAAAGCCATGGTATAATATACGCAAAGCCGTGCTCCAATCGTTAAGGCCCCTAAGCTGCTTGGGACCCTGTGGTAAAGCACTGCATTCGTGCCTCAGGGTTTGGGACCAGATCTTCCAATATCTCCCTGAGTTAGGGAATCCAGCCCTGGGGATCCTCAGAGATTCGGTTGATGATATAGATCCTGCATCACCCATAATAAGGAATATACCATAGTTCCCATAGTCTCGGGGTAGTACCCATAATAAGGAATAGACCCTGATTCCCATAGTCTAGGGGTCCTTAAGGTAATGCAGGATTTCTATCATCAACCGTATTGGTGTTTAGGGATGCTTGGGGCATATAGGGTTCAGGGTTTCTTATCGCATCGCCTCCCATAGCCTACTTGTTAGTAGGGTCTCCATCGTTCTATGTTGGTATCCATAATGTCAGATCGCGGAAAGCATCCATTGCTGTCCACATTAAGATCCTCAAAACAGCAGGCTCAACTTTTTAAGTAGTTGACGGCAGACCTTTCGACCGAACCCTAAATCTTGAACCCCAAACGTTTTATCTTGGGACCTAAAAAGGGCCCCCCCCCCCCAATTTAGAGAACTACCCAAATCCTAAACCCTGAACTGGCCAACAGCTCAGCTACCATCCCGACTCCTAAGCCCACCTTGTACTCTCAGGGCCATACTTGAACCCCCAAGGTCCGAAACACCCTAAATCTGTAGACCCTTTGCATGGAAAGCTGCTGAATAGAGGGGCTTGAATATGTTGTTTGCAGGGTGTTGGGGCAGGTCTGCCTATGTAGGACCCTAAACCCTAAGCCCTAAAACCTAAACCCTAAACGATTATCTTGGGTATTGCTGGTTCCTGACTATTCAGACCTCTGTGCAGTTTCAGAAGCTCCGAAGTAGCTTTGGGGTTTTGCAGGTTCGGGTTCGGGAGACAGCCAATCTGCTGCACGTTTGTTGCAAGATGCTTCTCAAATTGTTGCGGCCTGAGTTCTTTGTTTGTACTTAAACCCATTGGCTGGAGTGTACGGACATGTACAGCGGCTTGAAGATATAACATGCTTGCACGTCTCCGGCTTCGAACACCTCCACAATTCGACGCATTCCCGAGTGGGTTTGACCGATGCAACCGTCAGCCGAAGGCTGCCTGAATCTTGAAGCCTAACATAGGAGCCGAGTGAATTGCCAGTATGCTTCCTCAGGGTTCCTTATTTATATCAACAGTCACAGTATCACCTTTGCTAACGCCCAAAACCCCAAACCCTGAACCCACATTCCTAAACTGTAATAAACCCTGCACCTTAAACCCTGAACCCAACACCTAAACTGTAATAAACCCTGAACCCTAAACAATCCCGGCCCTAAACTGTAATCAACCCTGAACCCTAAACCCTGAACCCTAAGCCCTGAACCCTAAACCCTAAACCCCGAACTCTAAACCCTAAGCCCGAAACCCTGAACCCTAAACCCCGATTCCTAAACCCTAAACCCTAAACGGCTTAAACCCTGAACCCTAAACCCTAAACCCTAAACGCCCTAAACCCTGAACCCTGTACCCCAAGCCCTAAACGCCCCAAACCCTGCACCCTGAGCCGGCTCACATGCCCCCACCCGTGAACTGAGGCGTAAGGTGCTGACCTTGACTCTTCGCTGCTGGGCCTTGGAAACCCCAGAGAGCCCAGTACCCTTCAATTAGTGACAGTTTAGGGTTAGGGGTTTAGGGGTTTAGGGTTTAGGGTTGGGAAATACATCCTAAATCCCATTTTTAAGGCCCTTATACTTTAAGGCCTACAGTATGCTCCTTATGATTAATGAGTATTGGGCTTTCTGAACAGCTGCAAGAGTTCCCTGTAAGCTGTGAGCCTTCTTCTTATGTAGGTACTTCAAGGCCTTAGTATAATAGACTACAGGTGCATGAAGCCTTGTAGAGTGTACGTAGTTGTAGTGGCGCCGTTTGTAACGACATGTCAGCTTTCGGCGGAGAGTCGCGGTAGGGCTTGGAGGCATGTGCGGCCCGAAGTCGTGCGAATGCAACATGACGGAATCTGACATGCACAAGGCTTGCAGGATAAGGAAATTAGCCAGGCATCGAAGTTACCCGTCTCCCACAATTTGTGCCATTGAGTGAAACTCTTTCTGTCCATCATCTGCTAGCAACTGGAATGCCGTTTGTCGAGTACAGTTTTCTCTTTAGGCTTCTGCGTTCTCCATGCTGTGTTGTTGTTCGTGTGACCTTTGTCGATACAATGTGACTCGGCCTAAACCCCTGGATCACTAAAGCCGAAACCCAAAATCCCGGATCCGAACTAGCAAATCCCTTGATACAAGTGGCCCGTTTGAGACTGCTATCCCAAACACTCCATGTATATTCGGTGACCTTAACTATTAGCGTTGCTGTTCAAACAAACATTTTTACGGCCAGAGCAGAGTAAACCTTGTAGCTACATGGACACTATCACACCGGATAGCATAGTAAACCCCATAAAAGGCAATCGCACACTAGACTTACTGTTACCCTTGATCGTCATAAAACCTTACGAAAAGCCGCCCGGAATATGCTTTTGGAAACCCTGAACCGGAAATCCTCAGGATCTGGCTGGCATGTGGCACTCTGCTTTTGGGCACTTGGAGCCTTGTTGGCCATCATACTCTCCGTGATGGATATCCTGCCCATGCCAGGTCGAGGGTTTAGGGTTCAGGGTTTAGGGTTTAGGGTTTAGGGCGGGTGGTCGCACATTTAGAGGTTCGCAAAGGATCTGGGGTCTACGATTTGAGGGTTCTCTCTCTCAGCTGGCGATTTGGGTTCAGGTGCCCGGGAGATTTCATGCTCATCGTCTCGGTTATTGTGGAAACCTTAAACTTCGAAAGACTTAAGAGTCCCACGACTCCATCACAACACCATCGTCACCAACATCGTGATATCATCATATTCTTATTGCTCACTTTACTATTCGCTATCAGCATCACCAGTTTTTTGTTCGTATCATGAAAATCAGTATCATCATCATCATCATCGTCATCGTGGGGGACATCGTCATCATCGTCGTCATCATCATCATCATCTACGTCAGCATGTTATCAGCATGTTATCATTGTCGCCACTGTCGGACGACGAGTATAAGTACAGCCACCCATCCTCCTCCTCTCCTCCTCCTGCTCCTGCTGCTGCTCTTACGACTGTGACAACACCAAACGCCTTCGTCGCAGGAATGACAAGAATCTTGACAACATCAGAGTTACTGGTCGTAGCAGCGGCAGGAGATGTAGTGCAAGCAGCAGCAGGAGCAGCAGCAGCAGCAGCTGTGCCGGTGAAGACATATTGCAAAGTTTCCTCAGACCTTACCCCAGACCCCAAATTCCAAACCCGAACCTGAACCCTAAACCCTGCAAGTGACAGAGTCACTGTGGAGCTCAGACATGCTTTCAATGTCTATCGCAGCTACGAGTGCGCAAGCAGAGTACCGGGGAAAAGCATCCGCCACGTTCGGCCTGGCCTATCGTTTCTTCTGTGTCAGCTGCGATCCTGCACTTCATTGCTAGAGCACTTCGGCATCTCTCCGCTGTCACGGTAGCGGAGCCCTTTCTCTCAGAAGAAGAGGGGGCTCGCCTGCAGATCCAGGGACCTTGGTTGGCCAGCTGACGCTTGGGAGTCTCAGCTGGAGATGTCTAGCGGAGGAGGCGGCGAGGCAGTCGCCACCCCGAAGAGCAAAGAAGGCGTGCCGCAGTGGAACGGAGATCCTGCGGCCTTTCAGCAGTACGAAGAAGAATGTTATCTCTGGGAACAGACCCAGCAGTGGCACAAAAGAGGCATGTGTGCCCCTCGTTTGAAGTCCGAATTGACAGGAGCTGCCAAACGGCTCATCCTTGGACAGCCGGCCAATTGGGCGGCTTATCCTGGAGGAGTGGACGAGCTGATGAAGTTCCTCCGGGCCCGACTGGGGCGACCTCAAATGCCGGAATTGTCAGAGCTTCTCCTCAAGTACTTCCGTGGCTCGCGCCGCAAGGCGGGCGAGTCGATCAACGACTACGTGACGAGGAAGTGCGAGGCCTATGTTCGTGCTCAACAGGCGTTGACCCGTATCCAGAAGGACCAGAAGGAGACTACAGGAGCTGCGGCTCCAGAGGACAAGGGGTATGGATCTTCGACCTGGGAGACATGGAGCCGCCCGGGATGGAGCCGACGAACCAGCATGGAGTCTGAGGACCTCAACGTCGGGGCGGATGTCGCGGCCACTCAGGCGGCAGCCCCCACCACCCAGGAGGCCGAGGACTTGAATGAGACGGAGAGCTGGGGCTCTCAACAGGGAGGCTCATCGTGGCAGTGGCAAGCCTATGGTGGATGGGACAACTCCTGGTGGAACACCGGCTGGGGCTCCCACTCGTGGCAGCCTTACTGGCCAAGCACGTCGTGGACCCGCTCCTCGACGTCACAGGTTTCCACGGCTAGCGTGGAGATTATCCCAGATTATGTTCAAGGATGGTTCCTTCTCCTGGACGCCAACCTGGACATCCACGAAAGAAATGTAATACAAACTGCGATTCAAGGCGACTTCCGGCTACAGCGCGTAGCGGCAGAGTTGCGGGCCCAGTGGCCCGATACAGAGATCGCACGACGAGACCGGAGCCATCGCGGCGCCAGCTACCTCAGCGAAGCCTGGAACGAAGAGGATGAAGACACGGAGGAGCTGGGCTTTGTGGTGGACACCGCCCTCTTGGCAGAGCAGGGAATGAGTGATGAGGGCCTTGCCCTCATGAGCGAGGCCGAGGCCTCGGCTCAAGAGGCCATGGCGACGATCCAGCATGGAAGGCGCACCCTCAAAGAGGCCCGGGCTCGCCAGCATGAAGTGAAGATGTCAAGAAAATATTTCAAGACCTCCTACCAGAAAGCGCCTCGCTTCACTGGGAACTCAGGCCGCGACGATTCCAAGCTCACTTGCTTGCGGTGTGGAAAATTGGGCCACCGGGCGGCCAACTGCCCGGAGCAACGTGAGAACAATCAGAGCGCTCAGGCCACTGAAGAGGCCCCCTTCGTGTGCTACACAGAGCCTGCGATTCCCTCCGAAGCGGCGTACACCACAGGCATCAGCACCACCGAGGCTATGAATGATGGCAAGGCCATTCTAGACGGAGGCGCTACCCGAACGCTTGCCAGCGTCACCGCTCTTGAAGCCCTGATGAAGGTGAACAAGGAGAAGCACGGCCACGACGGGATCCTCACCATTGACCCGGACGACAGGCCCATCTTCGGATTCGGGAACAGTGCCCAGGAGCAGTGCATGAGCACGGCTCAGGTGAGACTTCGTGCAGCCGGACAAGCCGGGTGCCTTCGCGTGCACACCCTTGACAAGGGTCAAGGGCCGATTCTTTTCAGTGTTGATAGCCTCAGGAACTTAGGAGCCGTGCTTGATTTTGAACATGACTATGTTGTCTTTCGGAAACTGAATCGCCACAAGGCGATTCCCCTGGAGAGATCCAGCACTGGACATCAGCTTTTGCCATTGAGTGATGACTTGTACAAGAATGCCGTCCAGTTGAAGGATCCCTTCCCTAGCTTTCCCGAACTGTTTCAGTAGGGACAGCTCCTTCCGCAATCCAAGACGTCTGATGGAGAGCAGAAGGTGCAGAGTACTTTTTCAGGCGTGGGATGTTTATCAGATGTGTCTCTAAACCGCTCTGGGGAAGAACGAGGGGTTCAGAGTTATCAGGCTGATATTGGGGTTAGTGATGTTGAAACCACACGCTCGGAAGCTGAGAACATGCACTCCACTCATTCTGAACACAACAGCATGCATGTTCCTTTGAGCCGCAGCAGCATCACCAGCACGAGAGCGACCTTCTTCTTGACCGGGAATTCCGCGCCACAGCATGTCAGCCATCTCCCGGAGAACAAAAAGGAGCTCGCCGCAGCGATCGAGGAACTGGGTGGCACCGCCAACCTAGACCGCCGGAAGGTGGAACTCCAAGTCCAGCTCTTGTCGCTTCGGGAGGAGCAGGGCGTCACCAGTGCGAGCAAAGCCGCACAGACCGACTACCAGCGGATGACGATTGCCATGAATCGCGCCGGGCCCAAGAAGTCGGACCTGATCAGCTTCATGGAGAAGGAGCTGCACCTCAACCCCCGGGGAAACGACACCCTGGTGCAGCTTCAGAAAACCGCCCTGCTGAAGATCTACGACATGTCCTCCATCCACGAGACCGACCCCGTCGGCTTCGGACAGTTCAGCACCCTGTCCTATGCAGAGGTTCGCAATGCTCACCCGGACTATGTCAAGTGGGTCATCACCACGGCCAACGAGGGACAGTGCAACCCCTTGATGACGAGGCTGGCGACGTGGCTCCAGGGACCAGAGTCCTCTACTACGACATTGGCGACGACCAAGGTGATCAAGCCGAAGACCTCACGGCCCAAGGCGAAAAGTGTTTCAGCTCCGACTCCCTCCGAGTCACAAGCCTCGAGCAGTACACCGGACGCACAGGTGATGCAACAGTTGGTGAACGTCCTTCAGAACCTACAGAAGGATGTCAGGGACCTGAAGGAGGAACGACGCGAGACTCGTCCCCGCAAGGAGACTCACCCCGACGAGGAGATGGTTCCCGACAGCTCCGATGGCAGCTTCCTGGCTCTGTCGACGAAGAACGAGAAGAAGTGAGCGAGGCCGAATCCTCTGAGGGCACGATCGCCTCCGGAGCCAACGTGGAACAGGGTCCGGATCTTAAGAAGAACCTTAGTGAAGCATCGGCCCGACACCTAGAAAACCAGGCCTGGAGCATAGTACCGGAGTTGTTTCAGAGTGTGAGTGGCTACGAACGATTGGCCCTCTTGGAGGTGGGTTGTGAACCAGAGAGTCCCTTGACTACAGCTGTACAACAGCTGTCCGGCACCACGTCTTCTGCAGCACGCTGTTCCCTGTGGAATGGATGTGATTTGGGAGAGGCTTCAGGGTTGAAACTGGTTATGCAGAGGATTGAGGTTGAAAGGCCCCAACTGGTTTGGCTGCATCCTCCCAGTAGCTCATATAGTCCCTTGCAGAGCATGAATCGGAGAACAGGAGAACAACAGGAAGCCCTGAACCAGAAGAGGCTGGCCGCACGTAAAGCCTACGTAGGATGCAGCGTCTTGTTTCATTTCTGCGTACAACAGGGGATTCATGTGGTTTGGGCCATGACGGATTCTTGTTTGGCTTGGAGGCTTCCTCTTCTGACACAGATGCAGAGGAAATATGAACTGCATGATGTGACTTGTAAGGGCTGTGCTGTGAACCTCCGAGACACTCCGGGAGGCAGCTTCATTCGCAACGGCTGGCGAATTCTGACGACACATGCTAGGTTAGCTCAAGCCCTGAACCTTCCCTGTAGGTGTCCCCGAAACTATCTTCATGCGAGCGCCACGAAACCTCGTGGAGCCCCAGACAGTCTCTATACTCCAGAATTTGCCAAGAGAGCGGCGAAATACGTTTTGCAGGAACTCAGCCATCAAGCAGTGTTTCAGGAGCTCGCCGGCCGTACAGGTCTCCCAGAGGCTTTCGGGGTCGGCGACACATGTGTCTGCTCGGAGCTTCAGATTCCGAACTTGCCGTCACAAAAGTGTTCTTGCTGTCTGAAGGAATCAAGCTTAACCTGGAAGCCCGAGCCCCTCAACGAAGATAGCCTGGAGGCCACAAGCCAGCCCCTCGAGGAACCCAATGGTGAAGCCCCGCAGTCCATAGCTACTGAAGCCCTCCAAGCGCAGGCCCAAGAGGACCCCGCTGAGAACCTTGCTCGACAGCTTACTGCGAAGCGAGATTATTCACATGCCGCGTGTGAACAACTTCTGCAAACCATGGACCTCCATAGACCCTTCTTGAAAACGAGAACCCTTCTGGCAGGAGGCCGAGCACAGTATGGAACCTTTGGCCTCTACAGCTACGGGTCTCAGTATGGCATCACTAGACGTACTACCCTGCAGCCACAAGTGACTCGTTATGTGAACCAATTCTTGAGACGAGAACTCGGTAGTCAGGCCCACTGGACCTCCTTTACAATTAGCAAGAACAATCGGATGCCTCTGCACAGAGATGTCAACAACGACTCACGGTATCCAAACCATTCTCTGGGGTTAGGTAAGTTTACCGGAGGAGAACTCTGGGTACACGAACCTAATCCCGAACACCCGCAAAACCTCACTCCTCAGGTACGCGAAGATGGGACCACCGTCTACGGACAGAAGCGGCCGCTGGCGGGCCAGTGGATCAGCTTCGATCCCAAGGCCTGGCACGGGACATGCCCGTGGAAAGGGGAGCGGTTAGTGATCACGGCGTTTGTTGGTCGAGGGTTTGTCCATGTCACCCCGGAACAGCGCGAAGAGTTGAAACAGCGAGGCTTTGCGAGCCCCAGGGTAGAAGAGGCTCAGGTGCTCCAAGGCCCCCAGTCTGGAAGCCACCAGTTCAAAAACAGTCGCGAAAAGGAAGACGAAAAGATTAGGAAGCAATTGTACCTTCTCCACGCTGCCACTGGACACGGCAGTGTACGAAACCTCATCCAAGCCCTCCGTAGGAGAAATGCTTCCTCCAGGGTTATTGAGTTAGCCAAACAATTCAAGTGTTCGGTTTGCCTTGAGCGGGCCAAGGTGACCCCGCAACACGTTGCTTCCTTGGAGCCCCTTCCCCCGAAGTGGCATACCATATCAACGGACATCGGTAGCTGGCAACACCCGCATACGCACGAACACATTAATTTCATGGTCATCATCGATGAAGGCTCTCGCTTCAGAACTGCCCGCATAGTGACCCGAGGCCAGAAACAGCAACCCTCCTCAGCTACATGTCTTCAGTATCTTCGAGAGGGGTGGACCCAGTATTTCGGAAATCCGAGGTGCTTGAGAGTGGATCCGGCGGGGTACTTCAGAAGTCAAGCGGTTACGGATTTCTGTGATCGTCATCAAATCCTTCATGACATCGTGCCAGGAGAGGCCCACTGGCAGATCGGAACGTGTGAACAGGCAGTCCAGGGTCTCAAAGAAGCGTTGCACAAGCTGGCTCAAGAAGAGCCAGAGGCCGATCCAGCTGAGTTGCTGTCCTGTGCGGTGCGTGTGTTTAATCAGCGTGAAGTCATTCGAGGGTTCTCTCCGATTCAGCATGCCTTTGGAAGAGCCACAGACACCACCGGGCGACTCATCAACGAGGCACATGGAGTGCCAGATGAGCTGCAGATTGAGAATGCTGACGGAGAGTTTGAGAGGAATGTTCAAAGACAAAGTGCAGCGGAAAAGGCGTTTGCAGATTGGCAGGCGCACCAGCGCCTACTGCGGGCGAAACACTCACGAGCCAGACCGGTTCGGGACTACGTGCCAGGAGAACTAGTATATTTCTGGAGGACGCAAGAATCAGGCAAGCACAAGTCCGCACCCGGGACCCACAAGGGCCGATTTCTTGGCCCGGCCAGGATCCTGGCGACAGAGACAAAGAAGGACCAGCAAGGCCTGGTGCGCCCGGGGAGCGCAATTTGGTTGGTACGAGGCCGGCAATTGATCAAGTGCGCGCCGGAACATTTGAGACACGCCTCGCCCAGGGAGGAGCTCATCTAGGCTTTAGCCTCACGGGATCAGAAAATCCCCTGGACATTCCATCGAGTGGCTCAGGAGATTGGTGGCAACCAGTACGAGGACCTGAGCCAACAGGCTATTCCTTCAGAGAGTGAGTGGCAGAGGGCACAGGACCCCACGCAGGAGGTTCAGCCGGTGCGATACCGGGTGAATCACAAGCGACCTCCTCCTTCGTCGAGCGGTGCCCCGCCAGAACCTACCGAGGACCAGACGATGTCCGATGGGGAGGGTGAATCACTACCTCAACGACCGCGACTCAGTGCGCCCAGTTCAGAGGCCTTCGCCACTGGAGCATGCTGGTGGACAGACGTCCCAAAGGAATGCTGGTCCGACGGCCCTACTAGCTATTGGACCGATGCCGCATCGGCCGTGGAGGTTGGAGTGGATGTTCCAGAGTCGGCCAGAGGCTGTCTCAAGATGATCAACAACTTTGAAGGTTTCTTCACCAGTGCCTTAAAGAAGCGCAACGTGGAAGTTTGCGAGCGAAAACTGGGTCCTCCAGAACTTGAGGAGTTTAAGGCAGCCAAAATGGTGGAAGTGAAGAACTTTCTTGCAGCCAAAGCTTTCGAAGCGCTTCCCTCGCACCTCCAACCATCTAAGGAGCAGGCGATTGGCATGAGGTGGGTGCTGACATGGAAACAACGTGATGATGGAGGCCGCAAAGCAAAGGCAAGGGCGGTATTATTAGGATATCAAGACCCGGCGTATGAACATCGACAAACTACAGCTCCTGTCATGACGAGGCAGTCACGACAATTCATTCTTCATGAAGCAGCAGGTCGAAAGTGGACCATATATAAAGGAGATGTGTCTGGAGCATTCCTCCAAGGCCGAGAATATCCGGGAGTCCTTCATTGCATCCCTTGTGACGAGATCTGTGAAGCAATGAATCTGCCGAAAGGCTCAGTGACGCGATTACGTCGCGCATGCTACGGCCTGGTGGACGCGCCACTGGAGTGGTACAGGACAGTCCATGAGTTTCTGGAGTCACTGGGGCTCACCCGGACATGGGCAGATGCCTGCATGTGGGTCTGGCGACCTCAAGGAGAGCTTCGAGGAGTTGTGTCGGGACACGTGGACGACTTCCTGTTTGGAGGTTCGGACGCCGACCAGGAATGGCAGAGCATCCTTCAAAAGATCAAATCGCGTTTTCAGTGGGGTGACTGGGAGTCCAAGGTGTTCACTCAGTGCGGGGTTCAGATTTCTCAGACTGAGGAAGGGTTCGAACTTTCACAAGCCCGGTATGTAGAGGAACACATTGAGGAAATTCCTTTGAGTGCCAAGCGACGGAGGGAGAGAAATCTCCCCACTTCTGACCGCGAGAAGTCAGCACTTCGCGCGGCCCTTGGCGCGTTGAGTTGGTACGCTCAACAAACCGCCCCCCACCTGTCAGCAGAGGTGGGGTTACTCCTTTCGGAGGTCAGCCAGAGTACTGTGGACACTATGCTAAGGACCAATTTGCTGGTACAGAGTGCTAAGGCCCGGAAGGATTACACCATCAAGATCCGCGCTTTCGAACCTGGGGAAGAAATCTGTCTGTATGCATGGGTTGACGCCGGGAGCCAGAACAGGCCGGATGGCGGCAGTACCCAAGGGATAGTGATTGGTGTGGGTCCTCTCAGTTTGCAGAATGGCGAGCTAGGACATGTGAACTTGATCAGTTGGCACAGCAACAGGATAGATAGATCTTGTCGCAGCCCCGGGGCTGCAGAGACTCAAGCGGCAGTGAATGGAGAGGACTGCTTGTACTTTGCCCGCTTTCAGCTTAGTGGAATGCTTCTTGGAGTTTCAGACACACGAAATCCGGATGAAGGAGTTCGAGCCATCCCCGGTTGTGTGGTGACAGATTCCCGGAATGTGTTTGACAAACTGAACTGTGAAGTTTTAGCGATCAAGGGGGCAGAGAAACGTTCGAATATAGAGATGATTGCTTTGAAGGAAGCTCAGCAACGCGCAGGGGTGGTCCTGCGCTGGGTCCACTCAGAGGCCCAATTGGCCAATTCCTTGACTAAGGCTGGTGGCTCTAAGGAATTGGAACTTTTCTACAGGATGGATTTCCAGTGGAAGATCGTGGAAGACCCGGAGATGAAGTCAGCGAGACGTCGGAAATCTCAAGGTCTAGATCCTCTTGACCGAGGCAAAGATGACTTACCAGCAGCAGCAGCAGCAGCAGCAGCGAACAGCTCGGATATCAGCAACCGACCGTGTGTTTTCAACCAGGGGTTTGATCTTTGAACCTTCTCTAGAGCGGGAGGGGAGAGGGACGAATGCAAGTGACAGAGTCACTGTGGAGCTCAGACATGCTTTCAATGTCTATCGCAGCTACGAGTGCGCAAGCAGAGTACCGGGGAAAAGCATCCGCCACGTTCGGCCTGGCCTATCGTTTCTTCTGTGTCAGCTGCGATCCTGCACTTCATTGCTAGAGCACTTCGGCATCTCTCCGCTGTCAAACCCTAAACCCTAGTGAACCCTATACCCCGAATTCCTATAACCCTACACCCTAAACGGCTTCCTCCGGAGAGGCACCATGGAGATCGAGCTGCCAGGTTTCGAGCAGGCGTACGTCCCTGTTGGCATTTGGGCAACTCTGCTGCACCCGCAATACACAGAGTTAGGCTTGAAGGTTTCGTTTCTTGTTTGTTAAGGTGCTTTCAGTGTTTAGGGCGTTAGGGTGCAGGGACTCAAGATTTAAGGTTTGTACGGTTTCGGTGAGAGGATTTTGGATTTGGGGTTTCGGGTTGAACTAAGTTTCAAGCCTCGTAGCCGTAACCAGCCCGAATTCACCAACACTTGGAACTGCCCCCTTAACACTACACCCAATCTTCCAGGCAGTACTGATGATTACACCGGTGTGATAATGGAAGACACTGGCAAACTCCTAAACCCCACGTTTCGAAACTCGACAATCATCCCAGGTCATGCTGATCGGCACTGTGAGTCTCATGCTGGGCCTCCCGTCGGCAGTTAGTTTTTTTTTTCAAAGTGGTGCCCTAAGGGTTGAAAGTACCTACTGATTAGGGTTTAAGGGTGTTCTTATAAGGGTTCCCCCTCAAGAACCCCTTCTAAGCCTTACGCGCAAAAAACCAAAATCTGTAAATCCAACCTTCAAAGGGACACCGTCTTCGGCTCCTTTTCAGGAAAACCATCGTTGAAGACGCCTTTATACCCAAAGGGTGCTATGTACCAAAACCTATATAGTAGAATGTAGGGTATCTACATTGGGAATCACTACTATGACTTGGTGAGTACCCCACATAACAGTACATAGGACCCTGTGGGACCTCCTGGACCCTAATCTTGAACCCTGAAAACCCATCAAGTAAAGTTCTAAACCCTAAGCCCTCAGAACCGGTTGGACACCCTAAGCCCTAAACCCTAAACTCAGAGACCCCACGCCCCTGAGCCTTGCACCCTCCACTCAGAGACCCAGAGCCCCATCACCCTACACTCAGATACCCGAAGCCCTAAACCCACTGGTTCCAGGACTGCTTGTCTCCGTCCACCTGCCCGATGTATGCAGCACGTCGGACACCTGCTTCCTGGACGTGGCGCCGGACTTAGTATTGAGCTTTAAGATTTAAAGTTTAGGTTTTAGGTCAATCTACAACATGCCTGAATACTATTCTCGACTGTTCTTTTTCGACTAAGTATACTGTATTGCTGTACATACCCCCCCAAACTCTGCTCTATTGGAGTTCTGGTGCTTTATCGGACTTTCATTCAGGCTTGTGCAGGTTACGCCCGTAGGTTTTCACAGTAATTCCTCATTCAACTTCATACCCTGTGGGTTTAGGCTTGTGGTGCTCGTTTTCCCCGCCATGATTGAACAGGGTTTCCGGGCTTAGGCTTAGATTTAGAGGCTGCTTCGAGGGGACTGAACCTTTTAGGCTCTGAAGCACACAGCACCAAGCTTGGGTCCAGGGTTTGGGAAATTTAGGGTCTACCTAGACCCCCCAGCTACTTCAAATACCCAGAATTAAGGACCATAAGGGCTTTATTAAAGGAACCTTGGGGGTCCTGGTAGAGTTTACGGTTTTAAACCCTCAGCCATATAGGGTTCTGTAGGGTTCCCTTTTAAAGGTTCTATAGGGTTCCATGAGGGTCTTCTGGGCTTTGCAGCCTGAACATGTCAAGGCTATGCCGATCATGCCCTCCGCCTTCCATTTCAAGCACAACTTCGCCACTCCTTAGGGCACTAGAAACGTTCATCGAACGCTACAGAACCCCATAAAACCCCAGTAGAACCCTATGTATTATAGGGTGTTAGGGGAAAATTCCTTGGGGCTACGGCTTCAACATGCAACCTTCAAGAGAACGGCCACCAGCTTCCTGAACCTGGGAATTACAGGTCAGAATAGGATTTCTCTTCGGTTTCTTTGCAGGTTGTACTAAGGGTTGACGTACGGGTTACAACAAGAAGGGTGCTTTTTTAGGGGCCGTCATTTTCAGACTGGGGTTTGGTGGGGGCGGGGGGGGTGTATAGTGGTTTAAATCGACAGAGACTGCAACCAGCATGTATTAATCTAGGGTCACCCCACGTGGACCATCTGAGACAACAATTCCCTAGACTCCCGGACCTTTACGGATCTTGTGTTTCAGGGCTTCGGGGCTCAGGGTCCTAGGTTAGAGATGAAGCTATATGGCTTCAGGTTTAGGCGTAAAAAATTAAATGAGGGTCCACCTGAAGCCCGAGATGCAGGAGATCCAGCACACCCCAGGGACCTCTACATGAAGAAGGCCCAAACCTTCAAGCCTACCTATAGTCTCCATTGTAGTTCCTTTGTTGGGGTTGCCTTTTAGGATCCTTAATTTAGATTTGGTTAAACCAAAAAAAGGAACTACTATGGAGACTATAGGTAGTATATAAATCGATGAGGGCTTGGGTAGAGTCTATTGTATTAGTCATTTTTAATGGGGATTCCTACTCCCGATTCCATTCCGCAGGCCCCTATAGCCCTGGAAATTCCCAAGCCCCCGGTATGTAAGTCTGTCATCGAGTCATCGAGAATGAGGTCAGCATCCATCAGACAGATCCTACGTTGATGGAGCGCGGCATCTATGGCCTGGGTGGCTTTCTGCAGCTTGGGTGCAGGGAGTTGCTTAGGGCTTCCAGTTTCGGAGAGAGCGGGAGAGAGATTATGTGGATCTCAAGGGTTTCGGACCTGAACAAAAAATGTGGGTCCTGGGGTCGGCGGATGTAGGGATTTTCTGGTGTTCTACTAAAGGACGGTTTAGGGTTTAGGGTTCAGGGTGTAGGGTTTAGGGTTTAGGGTTTGAGTGATGTCTCGGAACGACAATACAGTCAGCGGGGGCCGTGCTCCTTCGAAGCACCTAGCTGTCTTGCCTGATGCGTCTGTTCCTGGACCATTACAAACTCCTGAGGGTCCATGTGCCCAAACAGATATACTTTGGCCTTAAAGTGGTCCCTATAGAAGTACTTTGGGGCCAGTGTATACACTATTTGGGCACATGGACCCTTAGGGAACTTGAAGCCAAAATCTCATCCTAGCACCCCGCAGACGCCCGAAGCCGAAACCCATAAGCCTCAAACTCTACTCCCAAGGCTCAAAATAGCCCAAATTCCTTAAAGTATGAGCCCTTAGAGCCTTAGGGTACAACAGACACAGCGAAGCCGAACAACGCCCAAAGCAGAAGCTTAGATCTAAATAAACCCTGAACCCTAAACCCCTAAACCCAGAAGCTTCGATCTTGCAAAGTAAAAGCCGAGGAAAGTCTCCAAGGAGCTGCGCGTCTTGTGGAGCCCGCCCTACCTCTCGCGTCTCTGGCTTCTGGGCGCAGTTGTGGGTTTAGGGTTTAGGGAGTCGTGGTGACTGTTTCGAGTTTTACAGATCAGGGTTTCAGGGGGTCACAGTTTATAGGCAGTAGGGTTGCGACGATTGTTCAGAGCTTGGGCCTGTGTTTAGAGATCTTTGTGTGTAAGTCCTGCATACTGCTTTAGCCTAAAGAACCTGGGGGGACTGGGTGGTAACCTCAAACCTTTTGCGTTTCATATAACCCTACCATAACTAGAAAGGTTAGCCTTTGTTGGGCTATAGGGTACTCAGCAACAGCAACCTGGCCTCAGAAATGGTGTTCCAGGTGCGTCTTCGAGCTCGCCGCATACAAGATGGCAAATCCCACAGGAATGACACCCGGCTCAGACCGGCAAAGCACATTTGTGCTCTACGCTGTAGCTGTTGGGGTGCAAGGTTTAGGCTTAGGTTGTGGGGTTGAGAGTGCAGGGCTTCCCTACTTCCCTTAGCCCCAAGTAACCTACTTTGCTTAAGGACATATAAAAGGGCACTTAGTTCTCAAAGTTGGGGTCCCTTTTTAAGTCCTTGTTGGAATGGTTCCGTAGTATTTTGGGTCCCTAAGAGACTTGTCCATAAAACGGAAATCGTAACTAGCCCAAGGGTCCATGTATACTACCGTTCCGGAATTATAGTTCTCCACCACCATATTAAGGGTGGTCTCTTGGGGCATACTTCCAGAATGGTAGTGTATATGGACCCTCTAAACCCTAAACCCCAAAAGGAGTGCAATAAAAAGGGGTATGTTGGACAGGGTTCAGGTCGGGCCATACAACAAGGAACTACTATGGAACCTATGGGGAATCTGCGGGCATCAGTTTCTCCAATCGCCCACGACGTCCTGAACCCGAGAGCCCTGAAAGCCAGCACCTCAACTCCGTACCAAGCAAACCCTAAACCCATGTAGTTCCTTTTGGGATTACCTTATGGGATTCTAAATACAAACTATAAACAGGAACTACCTACCTAGGGGCCTATCGGTAAACCCTAAACCCTGAACACCCTAAGCCTGGAAGCTATGTGTGAACCCTGCGAGCTTCACAAACCCTTTTGGAACTCCATAACACACCGTTGGCATTGATCAAACGACAGGAGCAGCGGCTTTTTCAATTCAAGCCGACAAGAGTTCATAAGGCTCGAGCCTGTAAAAACTGCAGCAGCACTCATAAGCCCAGGGGGTCCCTATGTACCTACACAGTAGAATGTAGGGTTTCTTCATTTTTGTACCATCATGATTTCGGGAAGTAGTATCCCCCATAGCAGTACATAGGGCCCTTTGGGAAAGCCTACGCCCTAAACCCAGAACCTTCCTTAAGGACGAAAAGACCCTTTAAAGTAGGGGCTCTGTACCCTTTTTCTGTGAGTTGCTATATGGTATATGAACCTTAGACCCTTTCAGGGTTCATGTCGTCCTTAAGGTTAAACCCACGCTGAGGATCAACTTACATCCGCTCTTCATCGAGACGGTGGGTTGCTGGCTTTTCCAGGCGAGAATGCCATTTTCGGTTGAGGCTTTCGACGGCTTTTTGGAGGTTTTAGGGTTTAGGGNNTAGGGTTTAGGGTTTAGGATGAAATTTAGGGGTTGGGGTTTATGGTTTATGATTTAGGATTTAGGGTAGTTTGCTTGTTTATTTAGCAGTGTTAAGGGCTCCCGGTGGATAAGACGTTGGGTTCATGGCTCTCAGCGTTTGAATGAGTTGAGGCTTGAGGATGTGGGCGACCGGGGACTTGGAGTTCAAGGTTTAGGGTGCCGAAGGTTCTGTAAGGATAGATCAGGGTTAAGATGAGGGATTGAGGCGTAATGTGCCAACCCAAATAGTTCATAGACCCCCCCCCCCCCCCCCCCCC
>CAJNJA010082675.1:0-20732 GCA_905231915.1 Symbiodinium necroappetens | reverse complement strand
CCGAAACGAACCGCGGCTTTACTGTTCTTTGGACCAGAGCCCACGATGGCTGGAAGGCTCTCGTTGCCTGCAACTCCTGCGACGAGGTCGAAACCTGCCATGAGCTATTGCTTGACAGCAAGCATCTCGCACATGCCATTTCAGCTGTACGACTATGCTACCTTTAGCCAGCAGCTCCTCCTTCGGCCCCACACTATGCAAGACCTTCTGCTGTCATGCAAGGTCTGCCTCATGTCCAAGCCGCGCGAGAACTCTCTGCCTTGCATCATTGCAGGCTCTCAACACTGTTTGGACTGCACTAGCTGCGCAGTTTCGCAAAGCCTCCTGAATGCTTGGAGCCTTACGTGAGTGACGGTACTAGCACGGGCCGCACACCCAGCAAGGCACAAAGTGCAATATCGCCTTGGGCACGCAAGGTTTCACTGCTCGGACATGCATGAGCATGCTGCTGCCAGTATGGGCTCGCAGGCACTCTCTGTCCCAGATGGAGGTCGAAACAGCATTCAGTTGTGATACAGGCTACAGGTCAGTCCAGCATGCTTGGTACCTACCCACATGCTTTCGGATATCTCGAAAGCTCTCTGTGCAGCTTCGCAGCTCATGAGGCCCTCCAACCTGGGTCACGATAACAGCTCAACTGACCAGACAATGCAACACATCGCAGCTGAAGGACATGACCATCTAGACCGCTGCAGGAAAGACCAAGGTCTTCCACTTGAAGCACCTGTACTTCGAGACTCGCAGCAGGCACATCAAGGCCAGGACTCAGCTGCGTTTTGCAGCACGTGCCCAGGGATGTGAAAAACCATGATGCTTTGCTGAAACCTTGGTGTGCAGAGAGTTTGGAGCTTCAGCAGCTGCGCTGGGCTGAACATGACCCAGGAATGCTTCGCATTCTATGATGTGCCCATTCCGAGTCCCGTTCGGACCATCTGCGATTCGGCATTTTTGACAGGGCGTGGAAAACTGATGCATCCACTCTTGGCATGTTGTCAA
Source organism: Symbiodinium necroappetens (assembly GCA_905231915.1). Taxonomy (NCBI): domain Eukaryota; class Dinophyceae; order Suessiales; family Symbiodiniaceae; genus Symbiodinium; species Symbiodinium necroappetens. The sequence goes on along the minus strand of CAJNJA010082675.1, from coordinate 19,736 downwards.
CCTTGAGCGCGGCGCGTTAACCAAGTGAAACTTCAGATTTCGCTGGCACATGGAGCACAGCTTTAAGCGTGATGATGCAGCAGTATGAGCTGTTCGGCATGTGCGAAGATTTCGGTGCGTAGCCTGATCGCGACATCCGACAAACTGAACGATATTTCCTAAACCTGCCGGAAGCCAAATGCCTTGCGTCAGGTCTCCTGCTCCATGGAGTCGTATGCCTTCTGCACCTGTTGCATGCCCAAGGTCACTCAAATTGGCAGCTTCACGACAGCGCTGCTCTTGGACATCAGCTAAGAGGCGGCTTCCAGGGAGACTTGTCCACTGATGAGCTTGTGCCCGAGGGTTGCCATTCCTTCCCTGTCATGAAGAGGACAACGAATGCGTGCACGCAGATCAGTGGAAAGAAGCTTGCTTGTCCTGTCTTGTCTAGGATATCAAGCTGGTGCCTCGCTGCTTTGTCTCTTTTCTCGCGTTCTTCTATAGCATCTTTCTGCGTCTCCATCAACGCTGTCTCGAGCCGCCTCGGCAACTCTCGAGAACAGCTGCCTTGCATGCCGTGTCGAGGCGTCTACATTTCATCAGCTCCCCTTTCACAGAATTCCCCCCTGCTCGCACGTGATCCTGCAATGGCACATTCACTTCAATTTTCCCTAGGAAGTGACGTGCCATCTTAAGGTTCACATAAATTTGCAACTGGGAAGCTCTCACTCTCTACTATGTCATGTTCTAAAAACCATTAAACTATATTCTAGCATTTTATATTCGCTTTAATGGCTTTTAAGTATAGAATAGTCTAGTATAGTATAGTATAGTACAGTACAGTATAGTATACAATATTGTATCATAGTATATTATATAATATTGTATTGCACTATGTTAAATTATATACATTGTACCACTACATTAAACTATTTTGGATCATACCTGATATGATGTTTTACTATATTATAATGTATTCTGGTATGTTATGTTTTATTATATTCGGTTATACTGTATGAAATTCTACAAAAATTCTCTTGTATTATATCTTAGATTATATGACATCTTTATAACATTTTACTAATGTTATACTATATACTATTTTCGGTTGTCTTATGCTATATTACATTATACTTTATTATACTACGTTCTCTTATATCATAATAGAATCACATATTGTCTGGTATAATACTATGCACCATCTTAACATCTACGTTCTTAGGTTATCGCATATTATACTACGCTATATTATGTTGCGTTTTGATATACTACATGACAGTATATGACACTGTGTTATATGATACTGACACTGTCTGTGCCAGTTGTTGGGGTGGCTGGGACTGTGGTGGCTCAGAAGTTCTGTTCAAGCTGCGAAGTCTCGCCGTCTTCGAGGCTGAGATCTTCCTGCAGGGACTCCAACCTCAGATCAGAGGAATCGCACAGAGACAACTGCAGCTGCCCCTCGGCTTTGCCATGCCAGCAAGGGGCTCATCCAACAGCTCCTCCAGAAGTTCCGCACCTGACAGTGCAGCCAGGCAGAGCATCCAGCATGAATGCGAGCAGGCACCAAAGAGCCTTGTTCTTCACACCAAGTCCTGACGAATTCTGACATTGGATCATTTCACACTGGTTCGATGTGCAGCATTCCGCAACAATTTCTCAACCGTGACCCTGGTAGCTAGATGCGTGGCCACAGCACTGGCAGACTTATGACATCTATATACTTGTCTGCGAATCCCGAAATCATTCGAAGTCCATCCTGATTTCCTCTGCCCGGTCGAGGAGGTTGGCCTCATCAATCAGCATTATTACAGGATGCTAGTGGCCGCCACCAAGTCTACATCTCACGATGTCGCTGAACCAAAACATGCGGTGCCCGGCCTTTACTAGAGCCGCCTCCAAGAAGCCTTTAATCTCAACTGGCTTGTCATCTTCCTGCAAGCCCGGGACGACGACGACCAGAAGACAGGATATCCGACTGGGCACATCAGTTTCATCACTTGTCATCTTTGCCTTGACACGGCTTTCGTAGCCTCCGGGTGCACGACCTCTCGATAAGACTGCAAATGCGCACGCCACCAAGTGCTGCAGCTAAAGGCTGCAGGGCACCTGATGCTCGATATGCCAACGGCTCCTGGCAATGGCTGCGGCTGCCATGCGCGCCCACGCATTAAAGCGTTAAAGCCGCGGGCCATGAGTCTCACTCTCAGAGTGACAGGAAAACGGGCTTGCCTCTGCGAAGAGTGTGCTCCGCCCTGTCTGGACAGCGCTGCCTTGAAGCCTTCTCCAGGGAAACGCAGGAGGCAGAAAACCCCGCATCGGCGGCTGTCCAGTTCTCTCGAGCAGAGCTTAGCTTGCCGTGCGTCAGAGTACATGTGCTGGCAGAACAGTGCTGCCTGGTCGTAGCACTGGCGCTGGCGAACGCGAAATCCATCAAGGGGCCAGTCTGAGGAGTGTCGATAGACATCAAGCGACAATCGACATGCATGTGCGTGGGTTGCTGTCCGCTTGGGGAACTTATGCTATCTGGTTGACACATGAAAGCTCGCCCTGGTTTCTCCTCTTCTGCCTGGTCTGACTAGTAGAACCGTAGAGACATCTTCTGCTTCAAGTGCCAGGCCAGCCATGGCAGCACGGCCAACACGCAGGGCCAAGCCTCCCCGATGGTGCTTTGAATGTCGCGTGTGGCTGCTAGCCGCTAGTACAAGCAGACACTTGAGTCGCTTGCCTACGGTGCCATGCACAAGCTCCGGCTGGCGCGGATGGCGGCTACAGTATGGTGCAAGGTGTCAATCGCAAACTCGAGTTGCGCAAGAAATGCACAAGCCATCCCCACTGGAGGGCCTTCCTGCTTCCAGAACGCCGGCTCATTGCCACAGGTGTAAATGCGGCAGTGTGGAATGGGGGAAGTTGGGACATCGTGTGATAAGCCGGCACTGGCACAAGGTCAGACCGATCCTCTATATATGCAGCTCGCGGCACAGTGCTTCGCTCGTGCCGCAACTAGTGAAAACGCAATCTGACCAAGCTTGGCGCATGACCCCTGCTGTAGGAGCCGATAAAGCTCGTCGAACACGCATGTCTGGCTGCTCGAGACGTTCTATCCCTTGCATGCCCTGCAATCTACACCTGGTAAGAAACTCCGGCAATGCTGTCCCGAAGAGTCTGGCAATCAGTGCAAAGACTAAGAGCTGTGCATTGCCACATAGGGGGCAGATGCGCGGAACAGGGACAACCTCGGATCGACCGATGACTGCTGCACTACGACGTGGCCGAAATTTGCTTAGTCCGCTTCGAGTCTCTTTGCGCACGTAGGTCCAAACTAAGACTTCCGCCACTGCCCTCGCAGCGCTTCGCCACTTTCCCCGCTCTCCTGCAAGACGTGTTTGCAACTGGCTACCACCTACTTTCTGTTCATAGTTCGACTCTTCCTTGGTTGCTTGTTCCTGATCTATACCACCCAAAGTGCAGCGCATCCGGAGACGAATCCTCGTGAGCCCGGAAACCCTGGGCCAAGGTGACTGGAAACCGCCGACCTTGGAGGACACGACCCGCAAGCGCGCGGGGTCCAGGTACATCGCAGCTCTTATCTCCTGCGAGGACGTATTGTGCTGGGACAGTGTTCCCCATCACTCGCTCACCCGAGTGCTCCGTCTCCAAGAGCTCCCTCTGCGCCGATCGCAGCGCAGAACGAAAGCGCCTGCGTGACCGTCGCCGTGGGCCATGCCTCAGCAGACCACCCAAGACACATCAACTGCGAGGTGGCAGAAAGTGAATCGCATTTCCGTTCGAAGCTGTACCGACTCTACCAGCATACGGAACTCTGTGTGGGTGTAATCATGTGTAATCCCTGTGTCTGAGGGCCGCTTGAGACATGCTACACAAGGGGGGTACGTCTCTCTGCTACCGTGCCAACGAATTAAGCCATGCATCGACCTGCAGTACCCTGCGATACTTGGAGCGGTTGCAAGGGATAGTGAGATAGTGTTTGTATTCAACAGGTGCAAGGTTGTTGCTTGGAGTGGGGATGTGCACCGCGGTTGGTTGGTTGTTTTTGCTTGCCTCGGGTGTCGCTGGTCATGCCCAGGTGTGCGAGCGAATTGTGCGAAACATGCTGAAACCGGTTGCTCAACGAAGCCTTGCAGTAAGATTGCACTGTCAGCAAATACAGAAGATTCGTGCGATTGGAATGCCTATGCGCCTGCAAAGCCTCATGGACAGCCTCATGCTGGGGCAGCATCCGACAAGCCAGGGCTGCTATGAGCGCAGCTGCAACGCCCCTGTCAAAACGTGAGAGTCGAAGGAGTGTCGGAGCTTTGTCTCGCTGAAAGTGCCGGGCCTTGGAGTGCCAGGCTTTGCCTTGGAGCGCCAGAGCCGTGAATCTGTCAGCTCGCCTGATGTCGGTCCAAATAAAGGGTCAAGCCTTCTGCTCATGATAGCACTCATGTCGTCCTCACATCACCATATGGAGTACGAGTGCTCAGACGGCAGTACTATGGCATGCATTTTGGGCACATCGCCGCATCTAGTAGTTGTTGCTGTTGCACTGTTGTCCCTGACTAGAATCGGAGCAACTTCCCAAAGCAGGCCGAACATCACTGTCGACGGCAGCCAAGACTCAGGGAGAGCCGTTAGTGTGGAGTCGAGTCTAGATTTAGCACGAGCTTGGGCTGCATGCGGGAACTCTGGAAAATAGAACATTAATCACAGAGACATCGAACCGGACGGGAGCCTCCAGCCTATGAGTGAAATTTCAAGCGCATTAGGATTCATTGTAGCCTGACCGGAAACCCCGTAGCCCTCGGCAGCTGAATCCACATGAATCCACAATCAGCAAGGGAGCATCTCCATACTCTCCGGGGCCTCTCTGCGTTCGGCACGCGGACGGGCAGCTGGTCCCCGTATCCACGGCCGATAGAAAGCAGGGACTGCACATCGCATCTCTCGGAGACACTCACGGCTGGCCGGCTTGCACGCTTATGACTCGCCCGAGGCGCTTGAGTGCTCGAGGGTTGGATCTCGTGGGGCTTAAAGTTGCGGGCCAGACGGCTTCGGATGCCTCGGCAATCTACGAACTTAAAATGTCCAGAAAGTGCAGATCGCCGTGTTGACTTTACAGGGAGCCTCGCAATCGTAAAGAAATGTGTCTAGAGTTTGGTGAGTTTGGTGCTGGCAGATCAAGATGTCCCTTGAGGTGCAAAGAGGTCAACGAGTTCAAACCTATTTTTCTGTGGAGCCAATGGTCGCGTCTCAAGGCGAAGAAAGAGTGCATGTCGGCTCGAACATGTTCGTGCACTAAGGCAACCCATCCTTGAAGACACTGGTGACTCTCTGATGTTGCAGAAACCTCCTGCACCGTCGTACAAGTTCTGCAATGCGCTTTCTGACAGAGCGCGAGTGTCCCCTGCAAGGGACGCCATATCGGCGATGGAGGAGTTGCCGCTTTATTAAGTTTTGCATAGGCAGCGAGTTGCATCTCCATGTTAATAAACAATCAGCCGCCAGCTGAAAATATCTGCGCGATCTGTCATCGCAAAACTAGCAAAGGCATTGGCTGGTTCGGCAAGCGATGCCGTGGGCCCGCTGAGGCAACCGGTGCCCGAAACATCATGTCTTAGAGGTCTCGACCATCACCTTCAATCGCCAGCTGTGAGCGTGCGCTTTCGGAAGAAACTTATGCAAACTTCTTCCACGACTACTCCCCTCGCATCTGTCAAGCTGCTGACCAAGTCTAACTACTTCGTCTTTGACGTTTTCACTTTGGCAATTTGGCCTCTTCAACAGAGATGCTCGATGTGGTTAACAGAAGAACTACTAACATCCAGCTCCCAATGCTGCGGTCTGTCCGATCGTCAGTTGAGGAGCCGAGGGTCCACCAGATCATCTGGACGCTTGCATTGGGCTCGGGGCCACAACTAGGACTTCGAAGCGCCCGCTTGTTTGAAAGCACATGATGCAAACCGGCGTTCGGAACTTATGTAGTCGGGTTTGAGGCTCAAGTCGCAGGTACTCCGGCATTCCCAGCCAGCAAGCTGAAGCCGTGCTCACCTGAATCGCCCGCATATTTACCCCGCGAAGTTGGAAAGATCGCAAGCTGGCTTTTTCTGCATACGCCCGCCCGACTATACAAGCTTTGGTTTTGCAGGCGACCCCGCAGTCTCTGCCCGTTGTCAACATGGCGTGGTTGGGGCCCGAAAGTTTTCGAGGATTCCGTGGAGGTGACAACGGACGACACTGCGTTTCTGCAGGATCTTGCATCTCACTGTAGGATGCTGTTCCTCACCACTCCAGAGTTATGAGCATCTCGCGCCAACTCCGGAGATGACCCTCGGAGAAGAACAACAAACAGTAGCTGACCAGAAATGGTGGAAACCACACCCTGACCATTCGGCCCTACTATACAACCTCTGGCCAAGGGGATGTCCACATTCGATCAGCGCACAAGACTGATGCTTACCAATCGCATCGCACCGCCAAGAAAGACAAAAGAAAACTGTACAGCGACAAAGAGCTTCTGCTGCCCAAATCTGTCAGTTCGGCTTCCGACTCCTCTCCCTCGGAGGTCGTTTCGGATCCCATCCTGGCAGACGTTGTTGTAGATGTCGTTTCTTTGGACCCCTCGACAGTTCCAGATGTGCTGGAGCTGCTGGGGCCGTCGGAAACAGCGGTGGAGCTTGAAGTGGTCGTGTAGGTTGCGTTGAAGCCAGGCGACCGCAGTTTGCACTCACCCATGTGACATTGCTCAATGACTCCGAACTGCTCGGCATTCCCGAAGTTCAAGGAGTCTCGAATCGTGAAGTAGAACCTCGGATCCAGCACGCAGCCCTGACCAGGCGAGGCTTCCAATTGGCACCAAGCAGCACGTGATCTGGAGGCTCCACGCCCGGTGTGCTGCCATCCCATTGGAGAAAGCTGTCATAATACTTCTCCAAGCTCTCCTAGCACTTGCAGGTTCGTTGTGCATGCGTGAACCCAGCCACATGGTAGCGAAGGTGCAATCAATGCTCACTGACTCTTGCAGATTTAAATACTAGCTGGCATGTTTAGAAGACATAGGCCCGTGCTTGTCAATAGCTTGGCGCCAAAGCAATAGCAAATGCTAGCAGTGACAATCAGACAGCTTCTCGCTTGAACCGAGAATCCGGTGCAGCCCAATTTTTGCAGTATTTCATCTCTGACTGCACACTTCCGCGGGAGGACCAGCCAGTCTCGCCGATCCAGAATGTGCTATTGGACTTTCCAGTCAGGTCAGTCATCTTGCGCCGCATGTACGCCATAGACTTCGGGGCATCGCAGCTGTTGTCAAAGCACAACGAGCGATTGCGAGCAAACTCGCACTGGTCTGTCGTCCCTTCGTCCAGGCGCTCGTTGGGATCAAAGTACGGATAGGTGGTCCAGGTGAATGCATATCTGTCCCCGAAGGTCGCTGTGGCATTCTGGAAGAAGGAGTTCACCCGCGCCTGCAAAGGTGAACAAACTATGAGAGCGGGAAGCGTCTGGCATGAGCAGCAGATAGCAGCAGTTTTAGCAAGAACATGGCATTTTCGCACGCCATCCGTGGTTTGAAGTCACATATTCTGGTCTTTTCATGGGCAGAAGCCGCCTTGCCCACCTGCTCAAAGAAAGGGTGCGTGGAGTTGCCGGCGAGAGCTAAGCCGCCAAAAACAGACGTCACCTGAGCTTTGACAGCTCCGGTCAGGTTCAACGTACCCAAGTTTCGTGCCTTGTGCAGTAGCAGAGTCCAAGTCGCTGGAATGGATCCAAATCCCAAGGAATCGAAGTCGTCTACAATTCCTCGGAAAACACAATGTGCGTGTGCTGGCGGTCTCGCTACACTCCGACGCTTATGGCCGAAGGCGAGGTGCTTGTAAAAATCTCCCACAAGCCTCCACGCTCCCACAATCGATCAATGCCTCGGAGTGCGCTCGAGTTGAGCACTGCCACACTGCTACATTACATGTCATGTCTGTGTACAGTAGGGCGAAAATGTTCGAGACTGATCCCTGTCCACTCTCTCAGCGGCCTGCAACATATCCAAGACATTCCAAAGACTCTAGCGGGACTCACGGGATCAGGTGCGGTGAGAGCTTCAAAGGGTACTCCCTGCCACGCCGGAACCCCGACAATGCCCAGCTGCAGGCTTCCGGCTTGGTGCCGAAGCACGCGCGCACACACACACACGCGCGCGTGCGCACACACAGACACACACATGCACATGTACGTATGTATGTATGTATGTATGTATGTATGTATGTATGTATATATATATATATATACATACACGTTGCAAACACAAACGTGTGCACTTTTCTTGTACCCTTCATACAAACGTCCATAGTGCACGCGACCCCCGCAGGTGAAGTCCCTGGGGAACCAGCTGGCCGACATGCAGGGTTGGCCGCCCGAGATGCGAAAATGTTTTTGCATCTCGGGCAGCCACCCCGGCCCTGTACCATATTAACCGCATACTATCAGGTACCACCATGTAGGGCCGGTGGTACTACCACGCACCACCGGGTACTACCAGGTACTACCACGTACCTGGCACTTACTGCCAGGTACTACCGCGTACGACCGTACCACCATGTACTATACTACCACATACTCCTACGCACTATCAAGTACTTCCACGTGCTACCACGTACTACCGCTACCACATACTACCACATCTTACCTTCTACTACCAAGTACTACCAGTTACTCCCACGTAGTCCTCCTCCTCCTCCTCCTACTACTACTACTACTACTACTGCTACTACTACGACTACGACTACGACTACGACTACGACTACGACTACGACGACGACGACGACGACGACTACTACTACTACATACTACTTTGTACTACCACAGGCAAAACGATAAGTTTTTGCATCTCGGGCAGCCACACCTGCATGTCGGCCCTGCAATCTTACTAGCTTACTATTTGTACTTTATTGCTTTACTACTTCACTCCACATGCGGTACTGCCGTGGCGGATGCTTGGGGCTGGCAGCCCGAGATGCAAGAAAGTTTTTCGGGCAGTTCGGGCAGCCAACCGCAAGCATCGGCCACCAAGATTTTGTATCTCGGCCAGCCAACCCTGCATGTCAGCCAGCCTTTTGGCATGTCGGCCGTGGCTCACAACATCATGGATAGGTGGCTTGAGAGATTATTGCACGCCTTCCAGATTGAATTAAAGATTGAAGCTGTCATTCTCTGAGGCGTCTTGTGCAGGTTTCAGTTGCGAAGTATCCCTTTAGTGTTTGATGGCTGCCGGCCTCTCCAACTCCTGTCCGGGTTCAGGATTTCCTAGTCGAAACCTCTGAGTCGTTAAGTGCTGCCTGCATGCATGCCTGATCCACCGTGTCTGAAAACGCAAACTTGGTGAACAGCAGCTCCAATTCATTTCCTGTGCGAACAGGTGCTGCCATTGATCAGATCAAATCGCATCTGGGCAGATTTGGACGACGCCCTTCAACAGTCGTCAGGCCTATGGCCAAACCCATGATGCGATCTGGGCCCAAGACCTGAAGGTCTCGAGAGTCGAGGAAGATGATGACAAGTGCCAAAAGCGAGACAAAGAAAGCCAAGCAAGCGGAACCTGCATGAGCCCCTTGGTCCACTCCCAACTCTGGTCGTCATCCGCACTCACGCAGCTGATCGACGTGCCCATGAGAACCCGGGCTCCTGCAAATGTGTTGCCGGAACAGGCTGGTACACACTATGGGGTTCTTACGTTCGGAGTAGAGAGATCTGGTTTGTGAGCGCCAGGCGTGCGTGGAACATTCCACGCTTCCGCTGTGGCCTGCATAGTTTTTGCGCTCGTGTTCGAGTATTTACATTTCCGTTCCAGCCGCGTCTTCCGGAAAGCCCGATTGATGATGAATTCCAATACATCGGCCTCAATATCGCTACAAGTAGTACTAGTAGGTGGGGGAAGGATTTTTGTCACATCTCCGAATCCCGCCAGCACACCAGGAATTTGGCCATGCTGCAGTGCTGCCTCGAAAACGCTCGAAACCCACCAAACAAGGTTGCAAGCATTGCGATGAGGGTGCTAAAAACAGCTTGTATAGAAACGCTGAATCCCACCAGTACATGGAAGGACCGGTAGTGGAATGGTGCCCTGGTGCCCGGTTCACGCTCGAAGCCCACCAGAGCATACGTGGGGGGGGAAGGCATTTGGTGGTGGTGCAGCTGCTGCTGCGTGCTGTCCTGGATTGTCCAGATTAGGTCTTCTGGTGGTTTCCTGGTGTCGTTACGGTGGTCTTTTGGTGGTCTGCTGGTTGTTTGTTTTTTGGGGGTCGTCCTGCTTGTCCAGGTCGTAAGGGAGTGGTCCCTTGCCGTTGTTCACTGTTTGGGGATCTATGCTGGCAGCATAAACTTTGCAATGCAGGGCCCTGCACAGCATCATAGCTATTGCTAACTTCGACTGGCTCGTGTTCGTGCATCATCTTGCATCTCCTGTCTGATCCACAAATGCTTTGAGGTTTCGCCATGCCAGCTCTCGATCGTCTTGCCACGACGGATCCCATGCCTGCATAAAGGGGTGTGTAAACAGTGTGCAACGGATGAGATGCAGTTGCACACGAGCAGTCACTAGCAGCACCACGGCAGCATAGCACCTTGAACAGCCGAAGAGCCGCGACTGGCGCATCAGCATTTGGCCAAACTGCAGGAATCGAGCCTGAACACCTGCCAGTGTGCTCCAAAAATGATACGTGTGCGTATGTATGTATATTTATCTGTCTATCTATCTATCTATCTATCTATCTATCTATCTATATGTCTATACATACACAAACAATTAGATACAAAAATGGACGGACGGACAGACACACAGATATCGAGATTGGATGGATGAGTGGATGGATGGATGAATGGATGAATGGAGGGATGCAGAGATGGAGGGATGGAGGGATGGATGGATGGATGGATAGATGGACGCATGGAGGGACGGAGGGACGGAGGGACAGAGGGATGGAGAGATGCATGGATGGAGGGATGGATGGATGGAGCGAGGGATGGAGGGATGGAGGGATGTATGGAGGGAGGGAGGGAGGGAGGGAGGGAGGGATGGATGGATGCAGGGGATGGCTAGCCTGCGGATTCACGCTACTCCCCAACCCACCTGCGCATGACTTTGCACACAAGTGCTGGGAGTTCAGCAGTTGTACAGAGCCATAGTGCTGTGACATGTGTTGCTTCTAGGCTGAGTCCAGACTGCAGTCTAGAATTTCTTTCCGGGAGAGGCCAAAGAACACCCTTTGGGATTCAGGATTCCGGGCTCGAGGCTTCACAGTCAGCAGAGACCCTGGCTCAAACCTACAAGTAGGGTCTGGGATTAGTGGGCGCCAGGATCGCCGACTGATATTTAAGTTCACGCCACGGCACCACCGCAAAGTCGTATCATCCACGGCCAGGCCTGAGGTGCAACATGCCTCCTTGTCAGACTGCAAGGCTTGAAGAAATCACATATGTCTAGACATACATGTGTATGTGTCTGTGTGTAGATATATTGTGTATGCAGAAATAGGGTTTTGGATCGAACATTGCTGAAATTGCAACGGCGACAGTGGGCACGCAGACGAAGGGATCCATAAAGGATCCACAAATCGAGAAAGTTTGGACAAAAGGTGCCGTGGCGCCCTCTTTGGCGTCTACTGCGCCATCACAGCCGGCCACAATTTCGCGAAGCCTCCCAGATGGGTGGACAGAAGCAAGGATGGGAAGGCGCCTGTAGCCGCGATCTTCGGAATCCGCAGCATCCAGCTGGCGGGGATGGCGCAATTCGCAGGGACGATGGCGAGATCGACAGCCGGCTGCTCCGGAATTCCCCAGCTGCACTATGGAAGTGCAGAGTGTCGAAGACAGAGCTGCACAACCTCAGGCGGCGAACAACCTGCCAGAGGAGAAAGGCAACCTGGTGAGTGTGGTGCAGAAGTTTGTGAGTGGTAGGCCAGATGATCGGGGGCGCAAGGATGTAGAAGCCCGCTGGACCATGTACCAAGAACAGCTACGCCACGCAAGTCAAGGAGCGAACGAAGTACAACGAGAACGCCCCGACTTTCTTCAATCTGCCTTGGGGAAAACCATGGGCCGCACTGGAAACTGGCTACTCGAAGCTGGTGCGGAGGTTGATGCTCCGGGATGTCGGCAAAGAAAGACTTTTCCACGTCTGGACCGGGAATACTCTGGGCCATGCTGCAGGAAGGAAGAACAAGAGATGACGGAGAGCTGGGAAGCTGATTCGCGCCGACATCTGCAAGACGCATCCGTTTTAGCTGTTGTGTGTGACACGGGGCAGTTGCTGCCGGAGATGCTGCGGCGAGGCTGGACAGCCCTCAGCGCTGGCGAGTCAGTACACGAGCTCATTTTGGCAGCACCAGCTGGCAGCGCCATTTGTGCCATACCGTACACAGTTTGCATTTAATTAGGCAGCGAACACCGCTGAACACACGGAAATGCCGAAAGTGCAAATGTACGTATGCATGACTGTATGCACAATAAGATGTGCAGCGAAATTGCGATAGAGTGAGTCAAATCTCGGCAAATGCCCGCCTGCACAGGAACACACCTAATTACTTACCCACCTACCTACCTGCATCCATCCTTGCATCCATCCATCCGTCCATCCGTCCATGCATCCATGCATCCATGCATCCATCCATCCATCCATCCATCCATCCATCCATGCATCCATCCATCAATCCCTCCATACATCCCCCTACTTTCCCGACTGCCGCAACAACCAGTAGCTTGTGGCTCTTTGTCTACTTGTCTACTTACCTGGAGAACCCATTTGTTTGAAACATGCCAGAAACGGCGACCCGCCTTTCCGTGTTGCATTCCTCACCGGGCCAAGCACCGCGTCGGTTTGGCAAGCGAAATGGCCGGAGTCGGATGGCGCAAAGCCATGTCCTCAGAGAGAGGTACAGCTGCAATCCATTCTGCATCAAATGTATCCGATGTTCAGAGCAACGGTATCAAAAATCCGTTAGCCGACTCACCTTTGTGTCAACACTGTAAGCAAGGATCCGGGAATCCCACCGCCGGCCCACAGGAGAGCAAGCAGCTTTCGATGCATACTTCGCCCGCAGCCGTGACTTGAGCAACACTGCTGCTCGCAAAAACATTTTGCGCAGTTGGAAGTGCGCTTTGCTGGCCCTGCATTGGCTACATGGGCCAGGACAGGAACCTGAGCCGCCAGTGATCCAACTGCGGCCTCCACGCCCTCTGCGTTTACTGGTTGCAGGCACTTCCCGTGAAACCGGCTTATCGATTCCTGCGGGAACATGTTCGACGACCACTCCGAAGATGAACAGGACGACAAGGATAAGATGATGGTGATCATGACTAGACTCCAGACACGAACCAACACCTGAAAACATCCATGACAGCCTTCATGCAGCATCCCTATACTCAGACAGCTCTCAATTACGCTCCTTCCCGCATGGCAAATCGTCACCTTTGAGTAAGATGCATGCACTGTCTTCGAGGCACTTCTTTAGGCGATTCTGGGAGCGATCTTATTCAGGGGCTGAAAACGATGTGGGATGCGCAGCCAAAAAAACTCGATTCGGGGATTAACAGAGAAGGCACGCCGAATAACACCCTGCAGATACTGACTGCAATACCTACGAAGGCAAGAAGGCGCTGCTTTTCGTGGCCCACCAAACTCTGCAGCCTAAAGTGCCTACAGCCCACAGACCCTGAAGACACAGCTGGCAGCTCTATCTTCACGCTGATGAGGCACAACCTCTGCACCCCAGCTCTGTTTTGCACCCAACTGCCATGTTTCTTTGGACTGCAAAGCGCGGTGCACTGGCTTTACCAGTCGCAGCTGGGCTGAATACTGCTGGTTGCCTGCAAACCTGCGTGCTGATGGCCACGCTCTCTGCAAGAGGGCCAAGATGCAGATCGCCAAACTTGATGGTCGGCATGGTTGCTTCACTCGGTGTCCGGTGCGGCTCGAGGGCCTTCACGACAGAGGCATGGATGAAAACAAGTCCCAAGCAGTGAGAAGCAAACCAACATGCGGAAGCTGCATGTACGCCTTTGCCGTAGGCAGGCACTGCAGGGGTGCCACTTCTCAGAGCTCGAAGCTGGGAACGTTGAAGACCTCACCGTGTCGCCAGTCGCTACGAAGCCACAGGACATCAGGACCGTCCCCGGTCCACTCCGAGAGCTAGGCGCTGTGGTCGACCTGGTTCACCTCAACGCGGGGCACTTCAACAGATCGGAAGTGCCGCATATAAAGTGCGCCATTGATGCTCGCTGATACGGCTGAGCTTATCCACCTTCTACAGGTGCCTGCAGCCGAAGAAACAAGGTCACAACAGCATCCATGACATGTCAAATGCGTCCGTGTTCACCGCGTCTTTCTTCTTTGTGATTGGTTCCTCTTGGTGTTGACCGCGTCTTTTCCCTAAGTTTTGGCTTGAAAGTCTGGGATGCCGGGGGTGCTTTGGGCAAAGCGCCGTAGAGCTTCTGCTGTTGACTGCATCTCCTGCCTCTGTCTGAGGTTGGGGCTTGGGGTCTCTGTTTAGTGCTTCAGATGTGCTTCAGGCTTCTTATGGTTGTGCCCCGGCAGGCAACCCCCCACGGAATGGTCTGGAAGAAGGCTTCGCCCAACGTTTCAAGCCCCCTCCCCCTCGCCGCCCTGTGGAACAGGATCCTGTCATCATGTACTATATTGCGGGTGTAGGACGGGTGGAGGGGGGGGGGGGGGCCAGAACGCACAGCGCACAACTATCCTTTTATATTATATATATATATATATAGATGTGCGTATGTGTGTACATGCACATATATGAAATACAGCCTGGATTTGCCCGTGCAGAAGCAAGAAATCAAACATCAGCAGGACGCCTATGCATACCGACTTTAGGGGGTCTGAGGGAGCGGTGAAGGTTCATGAAGCAATGAAGCACTAGCCGTTCGAAATGATTGCAAGGGCCCACTTTGTGTTTCGCTTCACCCAGAATTCCCACCGTCCTAAGAAGAGGATAGTTCAAGAGGCCGGAGCAGTTGGCTGACGCAGCCTAGCAGGGCAAGGTAGAGAAGGATCTTGGCATGGACGTTCGCTTCCGTCAGAATCGCGATAACCAAGTGCCGCTCGGGGACCCTTGTGCACAGGGCAACTAGGAAAGGCTCTCCGTACAAACTGCACTCGCCGTTTTACCTACGTACTGCCTTAGTCTGCCCGGCCGCTTGCACCTTGGCGGTGGGGATGGCCTAAGCGAGGGCTTCTAGGGTTTATAGGGCTTTCTTCTTGGAGACTCGGAGACTGAAGTGGCGGGGAAACCAAGCATTGAGCAGCTGCTTGTGCTTTACCCTCTCATCATCACAACAGTGATCGTCGTGGTATGTACGTATGTGTATGTATACGCTGCCCTTATGGCCAGGAGCTTTGGGGGCTAGCCGCATTCTGGTTTTGGCTGAGTATTTCCACAGTTTGTTTCAGATGCGCAACCCCTGGGAACGTTTCAAAACTGACATTGCTGCTGATCCGCTTGGCTCCTCATGTGCAAACTCGTTGTCGTCTGTGCACAAACTTAAAGGGGCCACCACGAGTTTTCAGGCGTTGTTAAGGACAAGGGGTTGACAGGATCGCAGGGTTGAGTGTTTGGCAACCTTGCGCATTGGCATGCAGCGATTATCTTGTGCCACAAGATAGTATCCTGGTAGATGATTTCATGCCCAACATCCTGTCGCAGTTGCTGAAACTAGACATGCCAAGGATTCTGCAATCCACCTCAGCCCTTAAGCCTTAAGCGGTGCCATTCAAGCCTTACGCCATTCACAGAATCCAGGTCATTCCTCTGGAGGAGAGCATGGGTCTGGAGCCAGATAGGCACCGCCCGGAAAACTGGAGGTCGGAGCTTCCGAGCACATGACCAGCTGCTTGAGTTTCCACGGCATCATGTCCCGAGAGGCAGCAGTTGGCAGACAGTGGCATCTACATCTTCAGCTGCCGCTCGCCCACACGATCTGCTGGGATCGGGAATTTATCAGCACATCCACACATCAAGGATTGAGCCAATTGTAGCTGCGCCCCTGGATGGCACGGCCGTGCACGAGAGAGAGAGCGAGAGAGATGCATTGCCTACTGTCTTTGCGGCATCATTGCTCTACGTCAAAATCCCCGGCATGGGCTAGGCTATCCGGATGCCGCTCTCAAGCTTCACGACATTTCGCAAGACTTGATCTCTGCTCGTCACCGGGCCGAATTGGAGCAGCGCCTGGTGTCAGGGACTAGCCAAGGGATTGTGCATGAGATGAATGCTCTGAGTACACAAACGCGGAAGGAGCTGAAGAGGTTGGAGGGTGCGTAACGCCGCAGGAAGAACATTCAGACTGTACCATGGAAATGCTATACCGATGCTAGGGTATTGGCCCAGTATTGGCTTTGCTGCTGGCGGTGGTGCTTCTCGTCTCTGCCCTGGTTGAGTCGATGTAGACCACATGCAACAAACAAGTGAAGTCTGGTGCGAACGGACTTGTAGCTCTTGTAACTTTGGAGCCATGGCAAGAGTGTGATGCCAACGGCTTCTGTCATTGCGTCATGTTGCACCGACTTCCCGGATTCCCGAACAATACAATCTCAAGAAGCAGCGGTGCATTTCTTGAGGACAGCTTCGCAAGGTGGCCGAGGACTGGAAGTTGCGCAACGGCGAGGTTTGGTTTAGCCATGCCGCGCGGGCCATGCAGCCGCACGAAACGACCAGCGCAGTTACGTCTTGACTACCCATGATAGTTGTGCCAGCTCAAGCATTTCTGGCTGCTACTGCTGCTAGTGCTACCTAGTACGGTTATGTACGCACGTAGAAGCCGACGACGAAGCTGACGACGACGCCGACGCCGACGCCGACGCCGACGCCCGCTCCTGCTGCTGCTGCTGCTGCAGCTGCTGCTGCTGCTGCTGTTGCTGCTGCTGCTGCTGCTGCTGCTGCTGCTAGTACTATTGCTACGGCTACTGCTGCTGCTGCTTCTTTGTTTCATCGCCAGTTGCAATTCTGGCTTGACCTTTGTCTGCGACTTCATGGTGTCATGCTTCGGGCCTTCAAATCGTTTTGAATTCGGGCTGACATATGGCATTGGGCTTACAAGTTTTGGTTGGCCGCGGCTGAGTGTAAATTTTGCAAACAATCAGGATGCAATCGAAAAGTTCGACCACGCAAGGGTGTACGGCGCCCGGCTTTTCAGGTTCACAGGAGCATGTGGGCATTCGAATCAAGGCTGGATGACGATTTTCTAGGATTCTAGGAGCTTTTACGAGCCGGCCAGGCTATCAGGAGAGTTTCGGAGCTTACGAATTGTGCCGTGCAAAGGGCTACCTGGGCACATGTTTGGCAGAAGGCGCGGAGTTCATTTCAAGAAGATGCCCCAACTCCACACTCGCCGAGGCTCTACCCGGAGTGGGCCAACGATTGGTCACCGATCGAGCGCTCGCTGCGGCAATCGATTCGGCGCGCCGTGGCTGCCATCTTCTCGTATACCACGACCGATAGACCACCAAAATCCCCACCACTTTTGTCTCACCCAACATCGGTCCAGGGCTTATGCCGGGTATAGGATGCCCGCGGAGATGCCGACATACACAAGGCCCCAATCGAGTGGGCCGGCCGCCGGCCCAACCACAGTGGGCAGAGTCATGCTTGGTAGAAGCCTCCCACTCATATTGACCATGATTTTTTCTCCATTCCGAGGGCCCCGCAGATTCGACAGGAACATTCCTCGCACTCCCTCGTGTGCATGGACAATGCTCCTCTTTAACCCAGGGTTTCCACGGTTGCCTAACAAACACGCCTTTGGGTAAAGGCAGTACGCCAGCCTAGCCGCAAAAGTTTAAAACGCCTCTGAGAGGTCGGTGCTGACGGACCTAGCGATGCCAGTCTGTTCAAATTTTTCTTGTCACCTGAGGAGCCCCAACACGGAACCCTTGGCGCTAGGTTTGGTCAGAGGTTCGAGAGCTGCTGGATGTGGAAGTGGGACCCACTCATCGCAGCATGCAGGTCCCGTACCTTTCTCCTGCCTCAGCGCGCACTCCATGTGCGGCTGGTTATACCTGCTTGTAGCCTGGAAGTTGCCGCACTGCTGAAGACCGTTTGTAGAAGCCAAGGTTTGAGACTCTGGTTGGCTTTATTTGGGTGGACTAGAACGACTTCGAATTTGACAAACACCGATTTGGAATCACGCCTGAGGCATCGGATTTGTGGTGGCTTCTGAGGATGAACCGTTGCATCACCACTTGAAGGCCTGGTGCCCTAGGGTACAGGTTGAGGGTGCGCGCAGAGAGTGATGTAAGTCTGTGCACAGGACTCTCGACTAAAGGCTTGACTAAATTTCCAGAAATCTCGTCCTGAAAAAGCCGTAGAATCCCGGACCCAGACCCCCCCCCCTTCAAGGTCTAAAAAAACAGAGTCAGATCCGGCTCGACTGCAGATGCTTTAGCTTCTGCCATTGTGGTTGGATTTTGTCGTTGTCGTGGATGTTCTTAGTTTTCTTATCATTCTCCTTGCTGCTGCTAGCTGCTAGTGTTGCTGATGCTGTTGTTATTAATATTGTTGCTACTATTTGATTTTCGGACTTTTACAGTTATTGCTACTGTTAGCAGTTTTTATTTTAGAAGTTGTTCTGAATCTCAATTTTAGTAGTATTCTTCTTAGTAGTGGTAGTAGTTGTAGTTGTTGTTTTGGTGGTGTTGTTGTGTTGTTGGTGTTGTTGTTGCTTGCTGTTGCTGTTGTCTTGTTGATGTTGTTGTAGTTGCTGGTGCTGGTGCTGGTGCTGGTGCTGGTGCTGGTGCTGGTGCTGGTGCTGTTGCTGTTGTTGTTGCTGTTGTTGTTGCTGTTGGTGGCGTTGGTGTTGGTCTTGGTGTTGTCGTTGATGGTGTCTGAGTGTAATACTACTACGACAGCTGCTGTTGCTAGTCTGCTAGTACGTTTGCGGCTGCTACGACAAAGACTGGTACTGCTGCTGGAAGTGCCTCTGGTACAACAACAACAACAACTACTACTACTACTACTACTACTACTACTACTGCCACGCAGGCGCAGGCCACTCATTACGTCGTGCCGCTGCTGCAGTCTCACGATCGGCAATTCCTTGTGCGTGACCACAGGCCACCAAAGTCTTCTTGGAGGAGGCGTGCTCAGCCAAGCGTCGATCCATCCTTTTGGGAATCTAGCCTGCAATCAGCATTTTGGTGTCCTTGGCTGTGGCACGATTATTGACGGTTTCTTTAGATTTGCTGGTTTGCGACCTGCAGCTTGAAGGCTTAGTTCCAAAGAATAGGGAGATCTCAACGGCTGGTCAGTTTGTCGTTTTGTTTTTACGCGCTTGTGACATGAAGTTATCTTATTTTTCGAACAATATCGAATATTTAGCCAAGAATCCCGGAAGAACTCGTCTTATTCATCCATGAGCTGGGCATGAGCGTCTGACGGTTGAGCTTCCAGACAAATTTTCGCTGATTTAATCATTTTCCCTGACCCCAAAACCCTGAGCCGTGAGCACTAGAGCAGTCTCGATCCGAGGTGCTTGTCGAAGACATCGCAGCAACTCGAGAAACCGTTCCCTGTCCCAGGACTACCAACGGTTCACAGCTAACTGTTCATTCCCTTTGCTGCTTTACCATCACTAGTAGTAGTAGTAGTAGTACTACTACTACTACTACTACGACTACCACTATTACTACTACTACTACTACTACTACGACGACGACGACGACGACGACTGCGACTGCGACTGCGACTGCGACTACTACTACTGCT
>CAJNJA010082664.1:137-19669 GCA_905231915.1 Symbiodinium necroappetens | reverse complement strand
TTGCAGATTGCAGTGGTCGGGCCTGGGTGGGGGCACCGAAACCCTAAGATGCAGAAACCTGCAAAACACAGTGTGTGTTTGCAGATTTTTTGAAGATTTTTTTGCAGATCTGCAAAGAATCTGCAAAACACACAGTGTTTTGCAGTTTTTTTGCAGATTGGGGTTTCGGGGCCCCCACCCAGGCCCGACCACAATCTGCAAAACACCTAAAAGAAAGTGTGTTTTGCAGATTTTTTGCAGATTAGGAATTTCGGGGCCCCTTATTCAGGCCCGACCACTGCAAACTGCAAAAAATCTGCAATCGAAAACTCCATCCGCAAAACATCTGCAATCAGAAAGTCCATCCGCAAAACATCTGCAATGACAAATTCTATCCGCAAAAAATCTGCAAAACGTCTGCAAAGAATCTGCAAACAAATCTTCAATCAAAAGTTCATCAGCAAAAAATCTGCAAAAGTTCTGCAAAAATAAGTATTTAGTGGGACATATAAGCTGTCCCAGGAGCAGATTGTCATAAATGTAGCTTCAACAAGGCTTACCGTCATCGCTTCGTCAACAAAGTTTTGTCTGAAGGCTGTCGTTGCAACGGGACGGTGGTATCACAACACTATTAATTAACAAGTAAATTAACAGCTATGACAGGAATAGTTAGAACCATAGCAGTATGTTAATGATCACAAAAATGATGATATTCAAGCACCACTACTAATAATAAGAACAATAATAATGATAATAACACTAGGTCTTGAGCATCAGAACAATGCGTTTCGACGCAAGGATCGCAAAAGTCCAAGCAAGCCGCCAAATCGTCGCGTTCTGAAACCCCCCCCGTGCCCTGAAGCACGAACCGTAAAGCCGCAAAAGCATAAATTTAGGGTTTAGGGTTTAGTAAATCCGAAGCCCTGAAGCCTTACACCCCAACCCCTCTCCCTCAAAATCGCCTAATGTCAATTGTTGGGGCCCTAATAATTACCTATACGATTGTTGGGGTTCCTTATAACAGTACAATCTACCCCAAAACCCTCTTCTAATCATCTAGGCCCTTATATGGGTAGTTGTCTAAATTAAAGTCCCTTTTAGGTTCCTGTTTGTAAGAGTGCCGTACTATATTTGGGATCTAAACTTGGACCCTGATTTAGAGAACTACCCTTCCGAGTTTAGAAGGTCAGGGCTTAGGAGTTCAGGGTTTAGGGTTTAGGCGATTAGGGCTTAGGGTTGAGGCGATTTAGGAGTTTCGACTCTCACTCTCGCAATGCAGGCAAGGCTCCACATAGGGTTTAGGAGTTTAGGGTTTAGTGTCTGTAGGGTTTAGGGCATATGTTTGGGGGGTCTGGCCTTCCTACAACCCTGTAAAGCCTTTGTATTTGTCTTCTGGAACCCCGTAGAACAGTAGAACCTCATATGCGAACCCGAGCGGCTCTAGCGGTTTAACGGTGTGGGGTTTTGAGATTTGGGGGTGCAGGGGTTGGGGGTTTCGAGGCGGGATTTACTGTTCGGGGGTGTTCGGGTGATGATGAAGCTTCTTTTTTGGCTCTGCGTTTTCTTGGGGGTTCATGGATGGATCTGCCGTCTAGGGGTGGGCGCTCGGAAGCTTCCTAACCTTAAACCCCTACGCCGAAAGCTGACGAATAGGGGGCTTACGGCTTTCTGACCTCAAATCTCGGGAACGACGGGGTCAGGACTCTTTGAAGCCACGACAGCTTGGCTTCCTGAAAGAAGGATCCCAAGTTAAGGGTCCTTGTCATAAGGATGCGCTGAACTTCTAAACCCTTTTTTGAACGAGGTCTCTCTGAAGTGCCTCCAGCAAGTGAATTTCAGCTTCTAAACCCTGAACCCTAAACCATCTCTGTGTTGAGTTTGTGACCGAGCATCGAGTTTCATAGATGCGCGGCTTGAAAGGCTTCACATCAAAGTTCGGCAGGATGTCTCCATCCGGAGGTATTTCGAAGAAGAAATCCTAGGAATCCGGAAGTTGAGGGGGGTGGGAAGGTACGGAAGCGAAGATCATCCTGACGACCACGGGTGTGAAGGAGAGCAAAAGCCATGTCAATCCAGCCGTAGTATTCTTGACTTCAATTTGTCTTAGCTGGTGCCTTGCTGCAAAGTTCGACAAACACGATATAACGACCGGGGCGAACTTCGAGGAACTTTCTCGCGCACTCCAGATTCATGCGACATATAGTGTAGTCAGAGCATCTCCGATCCATGCGGTAGTATGACACTAGTTCATGATCACGCAATATATCAACACACAGAAACGTACATGAAACATGTTGAAATGATGCTTTGCAACGCTCCAGACTCCAGACCAAGTCATGTGGTCTTGCTTACCAGGGTGCACTGGCCGTCCAAAGGTCATAGTCGAAGTTGTAAGTCGTGAAGGAGACAATCACGACGCGCGTAGCGACATCATCGATCCACTTGCTGGCTCGCAGATAATCCAGGTCACGTCCTGGCAGCGCTCCACTGTAATGACATTGTCACCTACCTTGTAGCTATCGTCTAGGCTTTGTGCTGTTCAGGCTACACGCATTCACAAGGCTTCAACAAACGGGCGTGTGGCGTATGGTGACATCGCGGCCAGGATATGTAAAGAAAGGCATTGTATACCACGCCACGATTACGCTGATTGTCCCTTTTTGGTTCGGGCGGAAGCACCCCAGCTGATAGCCCGATCAAGTTGTATTGAACCCTTAGGTCGCAAAGCGCAATGCAGCCGGGTGTCGGTACTCAACCATGGCGGCTCCTGGGTTAGAGACCGTCATGCGGTAGTCCACGCTGTAGCCGCTGCCATCATAGTTAGCTATACCTGGGTTGCTCTTGGGGGCCCTCCAAAGATTGTAGTTCTTGCGCTTTGTTGCGAATATACTATGTCAAGCATGAAGAAAATGCTTCAAGAACCGCCCGGATACGGCCCGAGATTTCGCCAATACTGTGTTTGTCCTTTGCTCAAGCCAGTCAGTACAGGTGTCCCAGTGCCCCCCGCATGATGCCTTCGTCCTAAACACTTGGGATAAAATGAAGTTTGTAAGTGACGACGCCCGCTTGGCCCTAAACCGTAAGTCGCATCGAAAATGCAAGGCACCTTGTTCTCCGTTGCCGACCTTTGCAGCAACAGATCACGATTGCACAGACAACAGTACGGCTGACAGCTACAAGCGAGTTCAACGTCTTATGGCTCAAAGTTTGCTCTTTAGTTCTTGTTTCAAGTGCGCAACAGTCTGCCAAGACCAGGTCAGCTATGCTGAGGTCCCGGCCTGAAAATGCCTGGGTTGCTGATCCCCCGCACGTTCGCACTGTTGTCTAAATCTGCCGCGTTGGCTGTCACGTTCCTTGGGCCAGAATCTCTAGCAAGGGCATGTACACACACCTGTCATCCGCAAGTCCTAAACCTGTTCTTGAGCTGCAAGCGGCTGCCAATAGGATGCGATATCCGTGTACTGCGCCGTCTCTTGAGTGGACGCTGTAATGGTCCGCGGGTAGCAGGTGATATTCGCTCCTCGGTGTCTTTGCTCGTGTAGGAATCGGTTCACGATATTCAAGGTAAAAGGTTGGAAGTGCTAAAAAGCATGCCCCACCTTACATGCCCGGAAAAGAGCTAAACCATACAGGTCATACGCAGTGATAAACTGCGTACCTGTAAGCAACCATGGCGCCGGGAAGGTCTGCATTCAACGCCGACACCAGCTGTAGGTTCTGGACCTGCAACATCACTCGTAATTTGCGCGGCTGTTGCGTGCATTCGTCTTTTTGACGAGATGGCTGCTCTGTTCTAATGTTGAAGTCCCACCTTGTTACCCAGAGACTTCAAACACCCTTCATCCATCAATGTTCCTCGGGATACACTTGGATTCCTTAATCAAGTATCATACCGTGCAAGCTGCTCCCGGATGCTCAAGATACCAACATGCGGCCCAAGAAGTTTGGAACATGCTGAAAGGCTGCCGGGCCCTGATCATGCTATGCCGCGACCTGTGGTAGACCAAGCTCTCGGTAGGACCGAACCATCAGCCATGCAAAAGCTGGTTGGGGCCTCTAGCACCAAACCCTGGACCCTACATTCCAAATCCCAATACCGAAACATTAATCCTCTATGCTCTAACACCTAGCCCAGGAAACACATCAAAATCCCAAGTCCCAACTCGTAAGGCAGACGAGCAGCGCAGTATTCTGTTGAAGTAGGGGTCTTCACGTTCCTGAAATGCTTCTCATAGGGCTCCAGTTACGTAGCTATAAAGCAGGCTACTAGTCAATTAAAATACTTATTTAGACCCCGAAGGCCAAACCCTAAACGGTAAAAGCGGGCTTTAAACTTCCTGAGTGGGCTTCCCTTCGGGATCGAACAAGCACTCTACATTAGATCGGAAAACATTTCGGCAGTCGGAGAAATTTCACTCTCATTCTCTCACACTCTCTTTCTTTGGTTTTGGGCTTTCCAGAGAAACGAACAGTGCACATGACAGTCATGACATGCAGTCGCACTCTACACTTCACACAAGCAACCTGCATGGACATATGATTTGCATGAGAGAGAGAGAGAGAGAGAGAGAGAGAGAGAGCGCGCGAGAGCGAGAGCGGGAGTGAGAGAGGGGGAGAGGAAGGGAGGGAGGGAGGGAGGGAGGGAGGGAGGGAGGGAGGGAGGGAGGGGGCGATTGGAGAGCAATTGTGTCCTTGCATTGACATTAGGACACACAGTAGATTCTTGGTAGCCGAGACTGGTCTGTGAGCTCGTTTGAAGCTATGGACATGCTCAGACGAAACATGCTGGGCACACGGCCCTGCATACCCCTGAGCTCTAAACACCACAAACCCCTCATAAATTCTATTCCTTAAGTAAGCTCAATAATCTTCTTTTGCAGGCGAGCAGCTGCACACGAATGGACATGTATCCCAACAGCTCCTTGGCTCTTGTCGTCCAGCAGTCCCCAGGAAGAGGGTAGGTCCTATAATCATAAAAACCTCGCCATAGCTGATGATGGCAAAATAGACGAGTAAGCTATTACTTAGGTAGGGTTTGTCGCGTCGCATGGGCTGGCGGGTATGAGGCTGCTTTCTTCGGGGTCCCGGCCAACATCAGCCTAGACTCGTTGTAGCTGGCCAGGGTTGGCAAACTTTCGTCGGCATCTACGACAGACCAGAACACGCTCGGCAACGTGTAGTTGAGCCAGTTCCACATCTCGTCCCGTGTCTGGATGCCCTGATGGAGCGAAGAAGACCATGCAAACATGCAAGCCGAAAGTAAGATAAAATAAGTACTATATTGAGATTTGCAGGAACAACAGCCCACGAACCGCCAACAGCAACAGCAACAGCAACAGCAACAGCAACAGCAACAGCAACAGCAACAGCAACAGCAACAGCAACAGCAACAGCAACAACAACCGCCGCCGCCGCCACCACCACCACCAACAACAACAACAACACCAGCAGCAGCAGCAGCAGCAGCTGCAAGATCAACAACAATAATAAGAACAACGACAACAACAACATCATCAACCACAACCACAACCACAACCACAACCACAACCACAACCACAACCACAACCACAACCACAACCACAACCACAACCACAACCACAACGACAACAGCAACAACAACAACAACAACCACAACAACAACAACAACAAAACCAACAAAACCAACAGCAACAACAACAACAACACGACAACACGACAACATCACCGACACCAGCAGCACGAGCAGCGGCGGCAGCAGCAGCAGCAGCAAAGACAGCAACAACAGCACTAACAACCACAATTATGACTACGACTACGACTACGACTACGGCGACGACGACGACGACGGCTGCTGCTGTTGCTGCTGCTGCTACTACTACTACTACTACTACTACTAGTAATAGTAGTAGTAGTAGTAGTAGTAGTAGTTGTTGTTGTTGTACTAGTAGTAGTAGTAGTAGTAGCAGTAGTAGTAGTAGTAGTAGTAGTAGCAGCAGCAGTAGTAGTAGTCGTAGTAGTAGTAGTAGTAGCATCAGTAGTAGTAGCAATGGTAGCAGCAGTAGTTGTAGTAGTGGCAATAGTAATGGCAAGTAGTAAGGAGTCAGTCAGTAGTAGTAGTGGGAGCAGGCGTCGGAGTGGGTAGACGTGGAGCTGGAGGTGGCGCAGGAGGTCTTCGTCGTTGTGGCAGAAGGTAGTTCTTCGTCGTAGCTTCAGTTAGTGCTACCGTGGCCAGCGACTGATGTCGTCGTTCTTAATTGCAGCAGTGGCTGTAGCTCACGCCGCCACCGCTGCTGTTGATATCGCTCTTGTTGGTAATTGCTGCAACGGTGTATTTGCGACTGTGCTACTGTGACGGCCGTCGCTGGTGTCATTTGCTTTTCTGTTGCCACTGAAAAGATCCAATCTCGTGAAACTTACTAATTGTCGAGTACGGAGCATGAATGTTGAAACGTGCTGCGAAAGCAGAAGCTAGGCACTGCCAGGTACGAGAACGTTGCTGCTAAGACTAATGATCTGTCTTACATAACAGTGCTAACGTTGGCATTGCACACCGTTCACTGTGTAAGTCCATCTTGACAACAAGCGATGGGGATGATGATGCTTCGTCGTCATGCTAGGTCGAGCTATTCTAGATTCTAGAACACTACAGAGGGCATGAAGTGAAACACTTTCACACGGTAATTCGGGAAACGAAAATTAATGCCAAATTGTCGGGGCTGTAGTTGACATAGCTGTTTTTGCCATTGCTGCTGATGCGGCTGCTCCTGCGGATTATGGTTCATTGTTGTTTCAGCGAAGGCTAGGCTTTGCGGGGTCAAGCAGCTGCCGAATCTGGTAGTGCTGCGAGTGGAGCGACGTTTGGAACCTTAGGCTGCGCGTCTTCCCCAAGACACGGGGGCATTGCTGCATCTGGGCACTGTACCTAAACTATAATGCCTAAATTTATCCAAAACTTCTGCGGCAACAACCACAAAAGGCCACAGCTAACCCTCGCAGCCCGAGGTCGGCCACGCCAGCTTGATCCACTTGTGGCCGAAGCAATAAGGGGCCTAAGGCTTATAACACCTGGACTTTAAGAGCAGCAGAAACAACTTGGAAGCGAGGTAATTCAGACAAGTAGAGTGCAGTCCGCGATTGATCAATTATTCGCTTGGGCCTTCCGGTAAACGCAGCTCCCATCCTCGTGTTTTGCTTTCAGAATCTGTACTTCCTAAACCATCAACCCCTTCAAATCCCGAACTATAAAGCTTAACCCCTAACCCCGAAGCCCGGGGGCGAAGCCTCGACTCGCGTTTTCTTCCGGCTCGTTGCTCTCGTTGGTCTCATTGTTGTCTTCCTCCGTGGGGTTTTCAAGGGTTTTGGGCTTTCCACGGCGGGGTTCGGGCGGGCTTTGCATCTGCAGTTTGTTGACGAGAAACTTTATATAGGTGCTGGAAGCTCAGTGGCGTATGGGACCGTGGCGTGGACTTACGTGGGGCGAGCTACTCCCACCCAGCAGTTCGAGCGGTTATGCGATCGATGCGATCGGATCGTTAAAGCACCCTGGTCCGGGCGCCGAGAGAAGCAACAGCAAAAGGAAGGGTTGCTTCTGTATCCTGGCATCATAATATCCTTATGGAATCCGTCGTTCCACAAGCAAGTCATCATGATTCAAGATATAGCCTGCTACGCCCTGGAAAGAGCGGCCACAAACCTCCAGCGAAGGCGCAGAGAATATGTCCAGGTCAAGGTCCACTTCCAGTTGCCTCGTCTTTGCAGCAAGCGCGCGTACCTTTGATGAAACAAACTGCTTTGGCGTGCAAAACAAGACCGCCGGTTGCGTTGCAAACGTAGTAATGATACCGCACGAACGTCGTTTGCTGTGGGTTTCGCACGCATTCCAGCAGCTACTAGCAGCGACGAAGAAGTTGGCAGGCTCCGCTTGTATAATATAGAACCAAGGAAATTATGATTGCAATCTGATGCACATGGAGCACCTGGCTTCAAACGTACCAACCAACAGCCCGAGCTTCGACCCGAACAATGACCCTCATGCAAGGAACTCTCATCTCTTGAGAACCTTACAATCCTGTTGACAACGTAATTACTGTCTAGCACTGCTCTGACATTCGCAGCTCCAGCTTGACTTGTTCCTTTGCTCTCTCATCATGAACAGGGTTAATGACCATGCATTTACGTCGCTTTGAAATGCACATGAACATTTTCACTATGATTTTGTTCCTTTTCGAATCTTCTAACTGATTCTGCTTTGAAAGCACTTTCCCTCCGAAGGCACTCTGGACTCCACCAGCGCTTTGCTCCGCATCGGAACATTGACCTGATGGCAGAGGGTGTGCAGGAGCTCATATTTGGTTCTGATGTAGGGATTATTGATTAATGGCATATCTTCGGATAGCGATGGTGATGGGTCGGCGGGATCGGAGTCCCAGCTGACAAGCTCGAAGCGGACTCCGCGATGATTGCGTGACCCCCCAAATTTCTTCTCGGCATTTTCTCGATGCAACGCTTCAGCCGTGAGATTCCGGTGGACGGTGGAGCTATGATGCACTGCTACGAGGTCCGAAAATTCCGAGACGAGCGGGCCCTCAATGGGGTCATGATCATACACTTTCTCGCAGAAACCAGCACCGCAAAGGAAATGACCTATCAATCCACTTGGGGCTCAAGCATTGTCGTTGCCGCTGTTGACAAGCGGAGAGTGTTCGTAGGTCATCGCATCGGGTGTCGCCTCGAGGCATGGAACAATTCAAGAATCGGCTGGGCGTTTTGGGTCGTGGCTTCGGGGTTAGAAATAGGGGATGACGCCGCCAGGGGTAGCGCTTCGCCAGGCAAATCGGAGGCACTGACACTTTTTCTCCGACAGAGTCGCAATCGAGTTTCTCTGGACCCATTTTCCTTCTCAGTCCTTCTTCAGAACCTGCGAGTCATCACTGCCACCCAAAAACTGCCTAGCAAGCACCGCGAAGACAAACATACCGACAGTAACGGCGATGTAGGATGGGTCCTGCGGGAGCTTCGTGGTGTAGGCCTGCGCGGCCAAGCTGCTCATCGCTACAATAACACCTGGCTTCTGAGGGCTCAGAAGAGCTGTGGCGGCCGCACCGCCCATAGAGGCCGCCATGAACGGGAAGCCGAGCATTTCGTCATAAAGGAAGAGCAGTGCCGAGCCGGTCATCCAGAGCCCTGCGCAAGCCATGAACCAGGGTTGCAGGCACATGTCGGCACAGGCCGAGGGCATAAGGATGCCTTGCAGAAAATGAAATACCCCGGCAACGAGAGTGAGCAATGCGACTCCTGCGCTGACACGCTGCTCTGCGGTGCCAGACAACACAATCACGGAAGTTTTCTCCCAGACAGACCCAGCAATTCCGACAGCAAGCTCCATGGACTCGGCAGTGCTCGGCAGCGGTGATCACGCGCGGGGCTGCTGCGGCAAACGGCTTGATGTGGTACTCAGAACGATGACTGGCACAGCCACTAGCAGTGGCAGAGTGCTCCAAAGCAAGAGGGCTAGTCCACTGAGTGGGAAAGATATTTGAGCCTGACTCTTAGAGATACATTGGATAAACAAAAGTGCCGCTGGCTCTCACCGCTGGCAAGCTCGGTTCTAAAGTGCCATCTTGGAAAAGCCCCTTGTAAACTCGAAATCCCCACAGGCCCCCGTAACGACCCAACAAAAACTCCAACACCCTAAACCCTAAACCCTAAACCGGACCACCACCACCACCACCACCACCACCACCACGACGACGACGACGACGACGACGACGACAAACAAGAACGGAAGCATCTCGCTGAGGAGCGGACCGCGAAGCTCTGCACGGCCCTGTCCAGCCGCCTGAAGAGCTCCTCATCCCGTCTTGCGAGCATAGCCTCGAACCTGCGGTTTCAAGCTTTAGGCTGTCGTTTATAGGGTTTAAAAGGGGTTTACGATTCAGTTTAGGGTTTCGTTTAGGGTTTAATAGGGTCTGGAAAGAGCGGATATTCAGGATTTAAGCTCTCCCTCCCTCTCTCTCTCTCTCTCTCTCCTCGCTCTCTCTCGCTCTCTCTCTCTCTCTCTCTCTCTCTCTCTCTCTGTATGGCTTGTGGAGTCTACGGGCTAAAGATTTATCGGGCTTTAAGGGCTTAGGATACACACTCAGGCTTTTAGGATTTAGGGTTCAGAGGGCTTCCAGGGCTTTGATTTAGGTTCTACGAGGTTATAAGTTATCAGGGTTTACAGAGCTTAGGAATTATAGCGAGATTTTCGGGCTTGGGCTTCAGGGTTTATAGAGTTTAAGGGTTAGGGCTCATAAGTATTCTACAGCTTTTGGATGCTTTCGGGGGTTTTTGGTTTTGGGTTTGCAGGCTGTGCAGGGCTCATAAGGTTTATGGAATCAAGGGCCTGTAATAAAAGTTCTTATGACGGTTTAGAATGGATGGGTCTAAGATATGGGCGATGTACCAGTTGTGGGAGATTAATTGGGGCTTCTACTGGAGGCTTGTTGGGCTGCTTGCTGAAGCCTCGTTCCGTGCTTTTACGACGCATGCGAACCGAAGATGCCCCCATTATACAGCGCTACATGTTCGAAAGGGTTTTGGGTTTGTATGGCTGTTGGGCGTATACAAGGCTGCCGTTCGGCTATTATAAGGGTTTCTACTTACAGGGCTTCCCGCTGCCGAGCATGGCAGGGAAGCACTGAACCCTTGTTGCTGTGTCACCCTCAGAGCCCTGGGCCCAGGCCTCTGGATCAGCTGCACCGCCACTTCCGCAGGAGCTGCAACATCTGCAAGGATGTCCACATTGGCGAAAGCCGCAGCATCTTTAGCACAGTCCTCTTCGTATGCCTCGCGGGGAACGTCGAGTTGAGTCTGGCTGCGTATGGAGAGACATTCCCGCGCGTCCTGAAAGTGAATGTGTTCTTTTTGAGTGCTGTGGAAAAAGCAGTACAACCACGGCACAGCAGCGATGTGCTCTGTGGGCAAGGAGGAAAGTCGCCAACGTCCAGGGACGTCACACTCGGAAACAGCAGCCTTGTCGTTTTAACTTGCATGCCAGACCAGGACAACAGCTTCTGCAAACACAAACGGACTGCAAGCCCAAGCAAGCAACATTGCAAGTCTACACCCCCGCGAAAGCCCTAAACAAACCCTCAGAAACGCAAGCACCTATGATTGCGGGGCGGAGGTTGCAGGAGATGCACCGTGCACCCGTTGTTGTAAAATCCTACACACCCCCGTGAGTCCCCCTAAACAGACGGGGCCTGAGGAATTTTATGGCCTCTTGGCACCGGCATGGCGAAAGATGGGTGCGCGACGCACGGGTGTCCCGACGCAGTGCGGTTTGCCAGTGAGGACTATCTCGTGAAGGCTCCTCTATCTAGTCGTCTTTGTAGATACGAGATGATGATTTAGGGCTGCTAGTTATGCCTCTTCGTGCTGATGGAGTCGAGAAAAGGAAGACGCTTACACAAGGCCCTCCTGTCAGCTCTTGATGTCTTATGTCAGGCACAGCCCACAGTTGACATGCCAGTCCAATTCATCAAAAGCTTCTGCTGACACCAAAGACGCTAATCTTGCTCATTGTCTGGAGTGTGAAGTTTCTTAATATACGGCCCGTTTCGAGCCTGCCAAGGAACGCAACGGACACACGTGCATGACTAATAAGAGAACACACCGATTCACAACCATGGACTGCCGAAACCTACGTCCAAAAGACCCTGATGGGCCTCAACAATCGCACGCAAGCCTTGCAAAACACAAGCTGAACCGTGATATCGAAACCTCGGATCTCATGAGTTGGCACAGCCCGAAAACAAAAGCACGCGCACCCATGCACCTGTACATTTGCAGGATTTAAAGGATTTGAGTCTGACAAGACTTACGCCACGTAGCTTCATCGAGTGAACTATGCCCTATTCTGCCAGGTTGGCGAAAAGGACAATGCAAACCACCACATATGTTGAAGTCAGTGGATTGTAGATTTGAGCGCAATCCAGTTCCAACAGCCTCGCACCGAAAAATACGAATATGCATGTTTGAGTGTACACATGTGCATGATTCTATCTTTATGTACACATGTCTATGAGTCTGTGCTTTTTGTTTCTCGGTTTGGCTATATGTGTACAATTGGTAGGGTAAGGCCTGATGGGCTTTGCTTTGAATGTCGGCAGCGGGTTGAAACATTCCTTTGGTGAGGACATTCGAGCCAGATCCGGGTGAGGCTGCAACAAGCTAGAACTATCCAAAACGTGCCGACTCACCTTGAACCCTTCCCATAATCCCTAAATTCTGAAGCATCTGTCTGTGAATCATTGGCAACGCCGGAGCCCTGGTGCACACAGGCCTCACCAGAGCCCGCTGCTTGCTGCGGCCAGGCCTGCCCCCCCCAAAACCCCCCAAAATCCAACAACAGGGATCCCCTCTCGTCATAGCAAACTCCTCTTATTTCGAGGCACGTCTTTGAGGGAAAGTCTAAGATCTACTTCTGAACCGGGAGGATGGCCAAACGCAGGCTTCCGAGCTACAGCTTCGCTCCGGAATGACGATGTTTACAATCTGCACTGAAAAACCCTAGGGGCCTCAAAAGAAAGCCAAAGTGGAGGAGGGGGGGCATTTCAGTTGCAACAATATTGAATATGCAGCACCGGAGAATCGATGTTTGCATGCTCAACAAGATACGCGGCCAGTGCTCGGCAACCCGCGTCTGCACTTACAGGATCATCGGGCTTAGTAACTAGGGTTATAAATCAGGTAACTATATTTACAATCACTACTATAGCCCAGTCTTACTTACTAAGTTCCTTGATCCTCGAAGTATACCTGCCAGAACATAGATTGGGTGGAGGTGCCGGCGTTCCTTTCATCGGGCCAAGCTCGATTCATGACGGTTTGAGGTGTCTGCTCTGAGTTCGGGAGTATAGGGCATCCTTTAAGAGTTTGCTTGGGCTTGTGAGATAGATTTCACATTACCAAGCCCACCGCTGCGCGCCTGAAGCCCTCCAGTACCAAGAACCCGACAACTCCAATCATGCTTACACAATCTGTCGACACAAGAATGGTATGATGAAGATTGATGGCTTCGTCGGGTGCCTCTACGTCTAGGGTTTGATATAGGAGTCTTGGCCTTTGCGGCTTAGGCTGCCCCAAAGAATTCCCAAGCTGGGCCTGTGAGCTGCCCGCTGAGGCACCTGGCACTCCATAAGGAAAGTCATGGCATCATCCATGTCTTCATGATCATCCTCACCCATGCCACTGTCACCCAGAACGTGCTCATCCTCATAGCTGCTCCGACTACTACTTCGACGAGGTGACTCTTGACCTGACCTCATATTCTGAAATGTTCAGGCAACTCCGGGTTTCAAGGATGAGCTGAGCGGATTCTTGCAGGGGCCTTGGGGCTTCCAACTTCGGCAACTGTGAACATCGAGTCAAGCGGAGCTGTTGCGATGGCGCCTTGCCCACTGAGGCTACCGGGAGGCAGTTTCCGCCTCGGCCGTACTCTTTGGCTCAGACTTTCGGACTTCGGACACTGATCATCGACCCGCCTGAAACTAGTATTAAGCTACCAGGAGAATCAGCTATCTCGATACTTCCTGGAAAACCAGAGAGCCCTTTGCGACGCTACCAGATTCCAATTGAACACAATAGCCTTGTACGCCCCAAATTCCTCACCCAAATACTGGATAATAGCATATCATAGCTGCGCCTGCTTGCCACCTGACAAATCAGTTTTGCAAAATGTGGCTTCTACTCTTATCCTATTAAAAATATACTAGTACATATAGGAAGCTCATTCAGCAGGCTAACACGGAGTGGCTCGTTGCCGCAAAGCAGCTTGATCTCCTCCACGGATGGCAGGGTCGCAGCCTGATCCAGTGCCAACAAAAAGTAAGTCGCAGAAGGAAGAACATGCATAGTGAGAATAGCAATAAGCACACGACGTAAAATCATTGTTGCTAATCATTCATGCTGTTCGGACGTACAGCTGGAACTGAGTTTCCCCACAACAATGATGGCTTCGGGCTTCCGACTAACCCTATACACCTCTATCTCCAACCTGCCATGATCATGAGTCGGGGAGTCGGACGTCCCTGAGGACGTGGCTTCCCAATTGCGCTGCCACAGCTCTCCCTGCCCAGGGCTAGATACAGCTAAGGCCTCTACAGAAGCTTTATTGGCACCAGGAACCATCGCTATTCCCCCGCGCCCCATCCCTAGTCACCTCAACGACTCCGTCCTGGAGACTACCATCTCTGCAGAAGGTGTTCAGGTCACAAAATCTCTTGACGCTCCCAGATGAGGGTTGGCTGCTCTTCGCATGTCAAGCCATGAAGACACATTCCGGATGGCACCGTCTTGTTCCAGTGCTGCACCCAGTATCGCAGGTATGCCTTAGCATGCAGAGTCAGGAGGCAGCGCTGCACCTGGAGAGATAATTATTAATCGCCGAAGCCGTGATCGATGCCACAGGTCGGCTGGCTAGCTAGCTAGCTAGCTAGCTAGCTAGCTAGCTAGACAGACAGACAGGCAAAATAGCTAGATGAATAGACAGGCAGATGGCAGATAGCTAGATAGCTGGACAGATAGATAGATCGATAGTTCGATTGATCGCTGGATCGACAGCGAGTTAGCTAGCTAGATAGACAGATCGATAGCTAGCTAGATAGATAGATAGTTATATAGGTATGGATAGAATGCGACTTGGAGCAGAGGATGAGACTGTCCAACACGAGCCTGACAGATTGCGGGCCCATCTGCTCGAAAGGATCCGGGCCTGTCTGCCTCTGTCGGTCTTCCTGTCCACTTGTCCGTGGCTCAGTCCGTCTATGTCTTGATTCAACAGCTCCTGTCTCTCTTTCTCAGCACACTAAGCCGAGGGCATGGGTCTCCTTTTGCAAATTGGTGTCCGAGTTGCCTGGCATGCCCGGTCCCAAAGATCGGTTGGGAACTGTGATCGCTTGTTAAGAATATGCAGGTTCGCACATGAGTAACGGTCATCATGTCAATGTGTGTAACACGCAACTCACGGTCAACTGCTTCATTCTGCAGCTCTTTTCCTCACTGCTCATGCGGATAGGGATGCTCCGTGGTTTCATTTTTACTCTGCTTGCACCCCCACCAAAACCCCAAACCCAAAACGCCCAGGCCCTCAGCTCACCAAAACCCCCTGTGCCTTGCTGGGCAAAGAGCCGCTGTAGCCAGGACTGCAATGCTGGAGGGAACTTGGGGCCACCGGCGCCGCCTAAGGCGGGATTCTCGTTAGCTTCAGGGCCTCTGGGCTGGGATGGGCTGTTTACAGATTTTACGGGGTCAGCTGGTTTGGACTATTCTCATAGGTTTTGCTGGAGATGGTTCGGGGCTAGGAGATAGGCGGGTGTTTGCCCTTGAAGGCTTTTCGTGCCTTGGTCTTGAAGGCGACGGTAATTGCAGATTTGGAGTCTTGGTGCGTTACTATGATGGCTCGGCTGACAGTTCGAGGGTTTCCAGTTTCAGGTGCGAAATTCCTACCAACTTGGGTTAAGGCCATAAACGACCCGCGCACAGACCGTGACTCTCAACACCTTCCGTACAAAGGCAGGCCTCATAGGCTGGGCGCAAAGCCAGAAAGGCTGCAGCATTGAGCATGTTTCCGGCTCTTCTACCTCTCTCCGGACTTAGCATCCTGAAAGGGAAAAGTTGGCAAGAGTCTCGGATCTCCCTGCTTCACGATTGCTCCTGCTTGCGACACAGCCGTTAAGACAGCAGCAGTGCGAGCAGTTCATATGCGGGACCGTGGGAACTAGACAGGCCTACAAACAAACACAATATACCAACTTGCTAACTCCTGTCCAGTGTGCCTTGATGTACCGTGCTGCAAAACCTGAAAGCATAAACGCACCTGAATTGTTCAGAAGCCCGGGTGGGTTCTCCGCCTAGACCGCCTGCTCCCATTCCAGGAGCTGTTGAAGGCCGTATTGCAGCCTAGGTAGGCTCTGGGGTGCTTTGTCACAGAAGTTTGGGGATTTGTTGGATTAACTTCAATGCTTAGGTGGCTTGGATGTGCGATATCAAGTATCTTCCGGATTGCCACTTTGCGAGTTATCCTTGTCAACACCGCGCAAGCCCGAACATGTTATCGTGAAAACCTAGGTATACGAGTACCGGTAACGTATTTTGCTGTCTTTAGGTCTTGTAGGTATGTTTATGGGTCGAGCGAGCGACAGACAGATAGATAGACAGATCGATAGATAGATAACCAATAGATCGGTAGACCAAAAGATCGATCGATAGATAGATAAACGGATAGATCGAAAGATAAATAGATAGAAAGATAGGTCGACCGATCGATAGAAAGATAGCTAGCTAGAAAGATATAGAGAGATAGGTAGGTGGGTGGGTGGGTGGGTGGGTGGGTGGGTAGGTAGGTAGGTAGGTGGGTAGGTAGGTAGGTAGGTAGGTAGGTAGGTAGGTAGGTAAACCGGTAGATAGACAGAATATAGACTGACAGATAGATAGTAAGATAGACAGATGGATGGACAGATAAATAGATAGATCGATAGATAGACAGACAGATAGATAGATAAATTGACAGATAGGTAGATAGACAGATAGATAGACAGGTAGATACATAGAGAGACAGAGAGATGGACATTTAGATAGTTTAATAGACGGATAGCAGCATTCGTGATCATCAACCTCTTAACCCCAAAACCCCAAACATAAACCCCCGCAGCGGGACCCTGCAACTTCAAAGTGGCGCCCGGTGACTGGCGGCCGACCGCGGAAAGCCCCGGCTTGGCCGAAGCCCGGTGAGGTGCCGAAATTCTGCGCGCCTCCGCAGAAGCCGCCGCCGCCCTGAGTCTTCGGGTTTACAGGATTCGGGGAACATATATATATAGTATTATATAGTATAGGGTTCATTCTCTCTCTCTCTCTCTCTATATATATTATATTATATTATATATATGTATATGTATATGTATATGTATATGTATGTATGTATACGGCGAGAGGCATGTGCTAGCGTAGACACTTAAAGCCTTGCTCTGCTTTAACGCTTGGCTTCGGGAGTCGTGGCAGGGGATCAAGTATAGGTTCAAGCGTCGTTCGGCCGGCCATCGCAGATAGGGACGGCAGCGGCTATGTCACGCTGCTAACAAGCAAGTTGCTTTGTGGGTTTGGGTCTCAGGTACGTGACCTTGTGGATTTCTGGTCGTAGTTGTGGTAGCCAGGACCAGTCGTACGAGCAGCTGGTAGAATTAACAGCATTAGCAGTGTGATACAGCCTATGATACAGCCACTAACCAAAACCCTCGTGAACAAGCAGAGAACCGAACACATCCCAAAGTCCAGCAAGTCCTAATATATCCTGGGCCCTGAAGGCCCTTTGAACCGCCCGAGACTTCATTAGCCCCTCCCATATCCCTCCCCCCTTCGGAAATCTTGCCAAGCAAACCCGAAGACTCCCCTCAAACACGGCAGCAAGCCAGATTGGCGTAACAAGCTACGCGGTTACGCGTTTAGCCAGGGGTGGCCACCGTTGAAAGCGCGAATATGAAACAAGGTCCCCTCTTTTTCCCAGAAAGGTACCCTTCATCTGCAGCCATAAACCTTCAACCCCCTAAATCCGATAAACCCCGGAAAGCGGAAAGCCATGGTGCCTGCATCAACCGCTCCTGCTGCTGCACCTGCTGCATCTGCATCCGCTGCGCAGGGGTGGTGCCCTCAGAGAGCACGAGGCATCTGCTGCTAGTCATGGGCTCTTGATGCCTTCTGAGAAGTAGAAGGTTGAAGTCCGACTGCTCTGCAGTTGTCAAACAGACGGCACAGTTCTAGGCTGTAACGTGCACAAAACAGGGCCGCATCGTCTCAGGAGCATGCTCTAAGCATCATCACCGGTGGCCGCTGGCCCATGCTGCCACCGATAGGCGGCCGACCTGTCAGGGATCTAAGACGCAGGGATTCTCGGCCTTGAACTTGGGTGCTTGCTCTCGCATGGTGCGCGCGAAGTGCAATGAGCTGCATGCGCTCCGCATCGAAACAAAGGAGGCTGCTTGTGCGCCTTGCGCACCACAACCATTGGAGTCGCCTTTGCAGCCCATGGGCTTCCCCATGCCCTTTTGGCCCATGGCTCCCATGGTCATGCCGCACATTCCGCCGGCGCCCATCTTCCCCTTCTCGTTGCCCTGGGCCATGCCCATGCCACCCATGCCTTGCATTCCTTGGCCGCACATGCCACCGGCCATGCCACCACCCATGCCGCCCATACCGCCCATCCCACTGTTCATGCCACCCATGTTGTTCATGTTGTTCATCCCCATGCCGCCTTTGCCTTTGCGGGCCATCCCCATGCTGCCCATGGCACCCATGTTGCCCATGTTGCCCATGCCACCCATCCCAGTGCCCATTCCCTGCATTTTCGCAAAGACGGAGGTCTGCTGCGGCTGGTGCTGCTCGCCCATTCGAGACGACATGGATGTACCTGACATGGCTTTGGACTAGTGATGCCGAGTGCATGTCTGGCAATCTGTATCTGGCTCAAGCTCCACGGTCCTGTGCAAGCGACCAGCATGCGAAGTACAGAACCCCAGTCGCTGCAGTCCAACTTTAAGTGATGGCGGGAGTGCCCATGCCACCCATCATTCCAGCCTGGCATGCGGCTTGTGCATGGCACCGTCTACAGCACGGTGCAGAAGCTGAGTGAGAGGTGCAGGGCAGCCCTCGTACGTGAGGAAGAGGGGTAGCGCAACGCTACACTTGTACCAGCCTGTCTCTAGCCCTCATGGACTGGTTGAGTGGCCCATTGAAGAAGCACAGCGTCTTGATGTATACATTGTCCGACCACCAAGGGGTTCACGAACGAACCCGGCTGACGACGCTGACTACACACTGTAACGCTGTAAATCGCCCATTCGCTCCATTTTCCCATGCGCCCAACTGGCTCACAGTGACGATTGCAAACAAAAGGTGCACGCTCCTTCTCAACACGTGTGGTCGGTTGCCCACGCTTTGTGCGTGGCTGGAAGGGCCCCAAATGCTGTACCTCAAAGGCAATGATGCTTTAGGCATCTTTGAATTCCAGCTGGGCTCAGTCTTCGTGGGCACATTCGTGCAGCCATCTGACTCAAATTATATCAAATTACTGTAAAGAGTACCACCGTCGGACATGGGGGGGACTCTGTAGAACCCCAAAAGATCCTGAAAAGGACCCGGGCAGCTTTTGGCCTGGAGTCTCTTAAAGACAATCCGAAGCCTTCGCCATAGAGGGCTCCCGAGCCCATTCCAAGATTGAAATGAGCATTACAGAGTCACCGGAGCGACTCACGGCAAGACTACCTGGGCAGGGCAGCTCCGCCTTCTGGAAGATTCCATTTCTTACGGGCCTTGTCCGAGTTTCATTCGTGTTTTATGTCACCCTGAATCTCAGAAGCGAACAGAGAAGCCAAGCCTTCAGCCCCGAGCCATGAAGCCCGAATCCAAAGCCCACCCGTCGCAGGTTTTGAGCAGCACCGGTCAGGAACTTTCCTCGTTGGACCTGCAGCTGAGACACAAGACGACGATCATCGTCTTCCTCATCTTCGTCGTCGTCGTCATCGTCATCGTCATCATCGCAA
>CAJNJA010082653.1:5897-20737 GCA_905231915.1 Symbiodinium necroappetens | reverse complement strand
CCTGTGTATGTGTGTGTATTATATTATATTATATTATATTATATTATATTATATTATATTATATTATATTATATCATATTATATTATATTATATTATATTATATTATATTATATTATATCATATTATATTGTATTATATTGTATTATATTGTATTATATTGTATTATATTATATATTATATTATATTATATTATATTATATCATATTATATATTACATATTATATATTATATCTTATATATTATATATTATATATTATATATTATATATTATATATTATATGTGTCATGCAGAGTTAAAGTCTCCTCACTGCTTTGGTTATTTACGGCCTGCATAGACCCGAAGCCGAAACCCTCATAAGATCGTGACATTCCAACGACCGACGTTTGAACACCCCTGAAGCCCCAGAACGCTAAACCCCAAGCCCTGAAACAGGAGCACCCTAAACCCTAAGCCCTTATCAGGATCCCTCATCCAGCAGCCTGCTCCGAACTTCAAGCTGATGGCGAGCGCCTGGGCAAGGTTCAGTCTTTTAGGGCGCGGGAGCTTTGGGGCTCAGGGTTTCGGGAGTTTGGGGGTCTGGGTTTTAGGGAGTTTTGGGGGCTTCTTGGGCTGTTTGGAAAACAGGGTTCTGGACTAGATGTTCAGGATCTGGGTTGCTTGAGGTTGTAGCTTCGTGCAATGTTGGGGTTGTAAAGGAATCATTATAGGGTCTAAGATTTTAGTTTTGCAGGTTGAGGGATTCCGGGCTTGCGGAATGAGTGAGGCGCGTGGTCGGCGAGATATGGTTTTCCGACGTCGACATTCTTGCTGATCTTGTGGGACTGTCGAACCAGAACGCCGAAGACCTAAAAACCCTCCTCCAGGCATGCCGGATGACTCCTTCCAGGAGGTGGAGCTCGCAAGCTACCGAGGCAAGCAACCTTGGTGCAGCCAATTTTGAGTTGCAGCAGTTGAGCAGAGGCTACTTTGTCGCCTCTGTAGCCACCATAACCATTGAAAGCACCGTCATCATCCTTCCATATCCTAACATGCCAGTGGTGTTTGCCCTCTCCGCTCACTACTAGTATGTTTTTTGTTTGCGTTTTGCTTCTCCGTCCATGGTTTGAGGGCACTTCCCAAAGGTGTGCTTGCAATCAACCCTCACTCCTTCTGAACTCTTTCTTGGGTAGGTCGGTAGGTACTCTACGCGATCTCCTTCTTCATAACATGACGACGCAAGGAACACCCTCATCTAGAGCAGCACGAAAATCCAGAGTCCTGCTTTTTCCATGGGTGCCCGGTATACTTCACCCTAAACCCTAACTAAACCCTATAAACCTATAAGCCCTAACTAAACCCTATAAACCTATAAGCCCTAACTAAACCCTATAAGCCTATAAGCCCTAACTAAACCCTATAAACCTATAAGCCCTAACTAAACCCTATAAACCTATAAGCCCTAACTAAACCCTAAAAAACCAATAAGCCCCTGAGCCCGATGGATCAGGCAAGAAGTATGTGGTGCTGTACACCTTCCCGGCTTGCTTCACCTTCGTCTGCGCCAGCGAGCTGGTGGCTTTCTCAAACCTCCAGAAGGCAGTTAGGGTTTAGGGTTTAGGGGTTTAGGGTCTAGGGTCTAGGGTTTAGGGTGTTCACTGTTTGCTGTTCGGATCTCAGGCTTACCGGGGCTTCGCGCTTCGGGGTTGAGGATTTCAGCGTTTGCGACTCGAGAGCTCTTGTGTGGGTTGATGTGCTACAAGCCCATGATTGTAAACCTGACTAAGGGTTTAGAGAGGGTTTGGGGTATGTTACAGTATCACCATGAGAACCCCGTTAAGCGAACGCTTTCCTAAAGTCCTGAAGCCCCAAACTACTCTGAGACTTGGTCGTGGAGATTCGTTCGCGAAGGGATGGGCCTGTCACTGCAACCTTAATTTAGGGTTAGATCCCCGGTCACCATTCGTATGTAGCTGGAGGCTCTTCATCGTTGTACAACAGTAAGAGAAACTTTCTACACACGATGGGCTCCACCCAGCAAATCATACGCCATTGATGCAGGAGTTCGACGATCGAAATGTCGAGGTGCTGGGCATGTCCATCGACACGGAGCATGTGCACAAGGTGCAGAT
Organism: Symbiodinium necroappetens; assembly: GCA_905231915.1. Taxonomy (NCBI): domain Eukaryota; class Dinophyceae; order Suessiales; family Symbiodiniaceae; genus Symbiodinium; species Symbiodinium necroappetens. The sequence goes on along the minus strand of CAJNJA010082653.1, from coordinate 18,627 downwards.
GGGGGACATTTCAGATGTCAGAACTTGTGGCTGAAGCCTCATCCTCTTTCTGGAGTACAAACTCCATAAGCCAGGGACACATACCCGTACCTCTCTTGAATAGAACGCTCCACAGCAGATCCCACCCCAGGAGACAGAGGCCTATTTGCGTGGTCAGGGCTCGGTTTTTGCAGGGTTCAGGGCTATGAACTACGGTGTTTAGGACCAAGCTACTCTGACAGAAGCTTCAATCACCTGGCCGGAGGCGTGGAAGAACACGCCGCAGGACAAGGGTGGAATCGGACCCATCGCTCACCCGCTGCTGGCGGATGTTAAGAAGGAGGCCAGATCACGAGCCCAGGGTCAGGGCTATGGGGCTCACCTCTCGCCCAAACGACACCTGCATTTGTGAAGCTCGGTCCTGCTAGAATTCCTTGTAGTAGGTCTGTGGGTTACAGGTAAGGCTAGGTATCAGCCCCGAATATGGAGTTGTGCAATCACCAGGTCAGGTATGAAGGGATGCCACATCGCACACATCATAGCTGGATGTGGCCTTGGACCAGGGCCTTGGACGTGCCTTAAGCCTCCGCCAAGTAAACCAACACTGTCGGTTCTTCTAGCCTGAGACAGCAGGTGCAATAACATGTTAGCACTCGTGCCTGAACCCTTACAAGAGAATGCAGAGTGTCACACAGAGCGAAGTGTTTAGCTGCGAGGCATTGAAAATCGGAAGGTGTTGCAGGGTTTTTGCGGCTTTGCCAAGAATGTAGGGCTTGGGATTCTTCTGGCTTGCTGCAGTTGGTTCGACATCGAAGCGCAATAAAGTGCAGTTTAAACTCTCCTTCGGGCAACGTAAGGTTTCTGAGTCTAGCAGCTCTGTGCCCGTTATGGTGAAGGCCTCAGGGTTTTTGGGCATACACGAAGAGATATCCGTAGGCTCTTAGTAATCTGTGGGTGTTGTTTTGCAGGTGAGCACTGCCTACGGCTGCCTCTTGGAAAACGGCCTGGCGCTGCGGGCCGTTTACATCATCGACAAGGCATCGGGTGGATGGATATCCCCAAGCCTGAAGCCTAAACCTCAAATCCTGAGTCTAGACTCTAGACCGACCCGACCAGCCCATCTCAACTGCAGTTTCCTCGGAATGTATCGTTCGATGTCGGCATTTCCTTGACATCTTGCATGGTTGTGGATGTCCAAGCCACAGACCAAGTTCTTGCTCTTGCCATGCAGCTCCCCTTCTTCAACACGTCTCAACCCGAAACCTACATCCTGGAACCCCGAAGCTGTTAGTTCCCGATCTCCTAAACTGTACATTTCTCAAGACTCTGCCTGGATGTAGGGTCTAGTGTTCATGGTCCAGGCGATCCTGCCGGGAGGGAGCCTTGTGAGATGAAACGGATATAGGGGTCAGAGCAAACAGTCGTACCATAGTCTTCCTTGGAGTTCCCCAACATGAAGTTATGATACAACCCTCCTGAGGCATAATTAGTCTCATCATGAAAACGTCTGTTTAACTATCAGCGGCAGCAAGGGTTTCAACATTGGAGACCTGGTCCGCACTTGGTTTATGTAGTTTAGGGTTCAGGCTTTGTCGTTGCATCGTTTTCATTTTTCCGGTCCTCACCAGGCCTCCTTTACCTTCCTTGCCAGGAGGGCATCGTGCGATCTGAGATGAAGAACGACCTTCCACTCGGACGCAATGTGGAGGAGATGGTTGAGGGTTTAGCGGTTCCTGTAGGATTTACGGTCTGGGCGGGTCTGGTGAAGTTTGTTGCGGCGAGGCCAGGCTGTGAGGTTCGATGAAGCGTCCCTTTTTGGTCCAGGGTATGTCCAGCAGCTGCATAGCAGGTGTAAAGATCTGAGGCAGCGCATGGTGTTGTTCTTGATTTGTGTGGTTTCTGCCAAGCTCTACCAATCCGAAAGCACTCCCTTAGCGGCAGGAATATTCAACAATCAAATAACTTTCAGCCGCTTCAAGTTGAATGCAAGACGCCAGTGGAGGAAGTTTTGCGGATCCTCGACGCGCTGCAGTTCCACGAGAAGAGCGTCAAGGACGGAGATGAGCGAGTCTGCCCGGCCGGGTGGAAGCTTAGCTTGGTAGGGTTTAGGGTGTCTAGGGTTTAGGGCCTAGGGGACTGATATTATACAATGGATGTATAAACATAATAAAGACAGTCAGAAGCCCAACGATCCCTAAACCCCCAACAGTCCCAAGCCTTAAACTCTGAGGCTCAACACCTAAAGCCAAAATCCCTATGACCAAAAACTGTGCAAGCGGCTAAGGAAGAAGGGCGCCAAGGCAATGAAGCCCACGACGGAGGGTGTGGCAGAGTACTTCTCGAGCAAGTGAGGCAGAGCAGGTCTGCTCCTGCGCACGATTTTGGACAATGAAGACTCCTTATTGTGGTAACCCTAGCCAAAGCCCCACAACGTTGTGTCAACCCCAGCCTGTAAACTTAGAGACAAACCCGAGAACCCAAGCCCTGAGCCTATGCCCGAGCCGTATGTGTTGCGAGGGCAGCCCGGCCTCTGCGAAGTTTTGTAGGAGCGTTGTAGGAGCTGCAAGTCTAAATTGTCGGGCAGGCACTCCGTCCACCAAGCGTGCCAACTGACATAGCACCCGTTAGTAGATAAAGTGGAGCTGTCGAGTTGCCAGCCTTTGCACGAAGTTCGACAGTGCACAGAGTACCGCCTGACAGATTAGATGTTAACGTAACAAGGATGTGTCCAGCACATTCCAGCACCAAGAGCTGTGCTGTCCAAACCATCCTCACAAAGATTGCAGCAAAAGAGATGCCTCAGAGCTGCAAAACCTGGCAGTATCAATCCATGAGCAAGCGCCTGTCAGGGTTCTTCTCATGGTACCTATAAGTCTTACTGTAACGATGATGAAGGCGATTGCGACGGTCATGACGATGAGTTATGACTATGGCGTGATGAACTCGAGTGTCAAGGTCAGATCCCAGCCCGAAACCCAATGTGAGTATGCATCAGTGCGATAGTGTATGTATGTATGCATGCATGCATGTATGTACGTATGCACGTATGTATGCAATGTATGTATGTATGCATGTATGCATGTATGCATGTATGTATGCATACATACATACATACACATACATACAGTGTGAAGAAAAGCGTATACCATGCATGGTGGGCCATGTGTTGCTGTTCATGAGTACAGTGTACAGTCCAGTTGATCATCATTGCAACTAGCTTCAGCACATCTTGGGGGACTTGTCACTTCAGTCGTTTGTGGTGTGTTGAATTCAAGGTCTCGTTTGGTTCAGGATCCGGATTTTCCTTGACGCGACATCTAAAGACGCATTTTGAGGCAAGGACCCGCGACGGAAGGATAATGCAGAACAGCCCTGCCCACACTGCAATATCCCTACAGTGGATGCCAAGAAAAGCTTCGTGCTTCTCCCTCGTATTTGCCCGGAATCGGTTTTGGGGTTTTTCCCTGGTTCCCAAGCTTTCAACCCCCCCCAGAGAGCCCAATACCCCTTAATTCAGGACTCTCCCTTCAGTTATAGGGGCCTTAATCTTATGATTTGAGGTGTATCCCCCCTTTGGCTTAAGCCAATTAAATGCCGCCTCAGAGAGGCACAAGCTCTGCTGGGCGCCCTTCGAGACCTCCCTCGACGTCCTGGTCCACGGGGGGTTGGGGGTTTAGGGTTTCGGGGGTTTGGGGTTTGGGGGTTTAGGGTTTGGGAGTTTAGGGTTTGGGGGTTTAGGGGTTTAGGGTCCAGCTGGTTTCTAGGCAAACGAGGCATGTTATACAAACTCCTCGAGGGCGCCGCAGTCAAGTCTAGGACGGCATACTAAGTCTACTACCGGTGTTCTGAGAACTCTAGACTCAAAACATAGGAATCACGTTATGACCACCCTGAAGCCCTGAGCCCTAACCACCCCCCTTATGTCATAGAAAGTTCAACATGGCAGCACATTTCGGGCTACTAGAGGTTGCAATCGTAAAGTTTGTGCTAGTTTATCAGGCTCAGGGATGCACAGCCCGACGCCTTTGTTTCTCAAGCCCGAAAGCCACTAATTAGACACTGGGCTAACCCCCAAACCCCAAAAAGCCGTGCATTCGGAAAATTAGCAGCTCGGAGGCAGTGAGTCCGAGTCCGAGACCCCTGGTCAAGCCCGAAAGCCTTGGGCCCGGGCCCTGAAGCCGGTTCTCAAAGAAGCCAAACCTGTCAAATCAGGGTTTTTATGAAGCACAAAACCCCCCAAAAGGCCCTAAGGACGTTAAAAACCAAAAAACCCGAAAAAAAGCCTTAGAGTTTGAAGTGTCAAGCTTTGAGAATTGTTTTTGAAGCCCTGGTGGCCAGGAGTTGGGTGTGTTCGGCCTCCTCGGGCCGAGGCAAGACCACCAGGCAGGGTTTAGGCTATGGGGTCTAGGGTTTAGGGTTTAGGATTTAGGGTTTAGGGTATGGGGTTTAGGGTATAGGGGTTTAGGCTATGGGGTTTAGGGTTTAGGCTATGGGGTTTAGGGTATGGGGTTTAGGGTTCAGGGTTCAGGGTTTAGGGTTTAGGGTGTGGGGTTTGGGGTATAGGGTTTAGGGTTCAGGGTTTAGGGTATAGTTCTTTATTTAAGGGTTTACGGTCTCCGGGATTGTCTGGGGTTGAGGTTGTAGGTTCCAGGATTATAGGGGTTTTAATTTGAGGAAATGACGGTTCATGACGGTTTAGGATTCTGTCTGATGTTGCTTGCTTAATTGATTTCTTTCAGGTTTCGATGTCGAGCCTTCGGGGTTGAGGCGTTGTTTGGGTACGTATCTCCGGCTACTGTACAGGGGAACTTAGTTTTCAACCTTCATCCCAACGTAAACCCCAGGCTCAGGTCCTCCATCCTAAGGTCCTAAGCTTCAGATGCTAAGCTCAATGCCATCAGCGTTAAAAAAACCCAAAGCCACAAACCCTCAAAGCCCTCAGCCCAAAAGCCCTGAACCTTAAACCCGAAACGGCCCAAGCCCTACAGGCCCGAAGCCCAAAAGACCTGAACCCATGGCATCAGAGGCGATTTGCATTCTCGGTCTTCCTTGCCGCCTCGGCCTTCTCGGGGAAGGACTGGAAGCTCGCAGTCAGGTCCTCTGCTTCTTTTGAGAAGGGGGGGGGAGGGGGGGTTTTTACAACCGCCATGACGATTCAGAGTCCTTGATACTCTTGTGGGCTTGGGGTTTGAGGTTGAGGCTGAGGGCTTTGGCAGGTTGTTTGGATTTCCGAACGGGGTCTGCTCCTTTGCTTAGTGGAAACATTGGTCCGTGCTTTGCTGCACTGCACGTTTGACTGCTCTCGGGGTTTCCGGATCTTTGGTACAGTATTCGACAGGGTGTCAGACTGTTTCAGAGCTGATGTATTGATAGAGGTTGTACATCATGACAGATTGGCTTCTAGAGCACGCTCCACGGATGCCTGGGATGGTACAGCTGTAAGGGGCTTCGGAGTTTGCTGGAGAAGTTTAAGGAGTGCAGGGTTGGGTTCTCGTCGTGAAGGCTTTTCGATACTGGGGTTTTCGGGGTTTGGGGGTTTGGGGCGCAGGTTTCACCGAGAAGGTGTTTTTCCGCCTGGAGCCGTAAAGCTGTAAACCCGAAAACGTTTAGCATACATACAAGCAGTATGCAACATTGAAATTTAGATAACGCATTAATTATATAGTGTATAGTATCTAGCATATAGTGGGTAATACAGTTTATAGAATGTAGTATATAGTATATAATACATAGCATAGAGTGTGTAGTGTATATGGAGTGAGTATATATCCACTCCCTTGGTTCTCTAAAACCCCATGACCCGGAGCTCAGGTTGGCTGATGCTCGCGCAGCCCTCAGCAGAAAGCTTGGATCGACGACCCCCGTTGAATCCCTAGGCTCCTAAGTAGTTCCTTGTTGTGGTTTATATTTTAGTTCAGGTAATCCCAAAAAGGAACCACTAAGGAGCGTATGGGGAACCCCAAGCTAGAATTTCCAGGCTCAAGGTGCCCATCTATCGATAGACATATTATTTGGTTATCTGTTGATTTACTTGTTTGTTCATACTCATATTTACATACATGCATACGTACATACATACCCACATGCATGTGTGTATATCTGTATATATACATATATCATACACAGAAGTATGTAGGATAGTAATTCATTGATGCTAGCATAAGGACCTATGCAGCAACCATTTTGCGGCCAATGTAAATGAAACAACAAAATTAGGGTCGTGGACGCTTGGCTACGCAAAAGCTCTCTGACGTTTCTCTGTGGTTTCCTGATTTCGAGTTTAGTTCGGGTTTAGGAACTCCAACCAAGAGACAACCTGGGAAGAAGCCCCCTGTGGCCTTTGTTTCAACTCGCCCCTCGACTGAGTAGTTAAAACCCCTCATTTGGGGCGGAGGTCGTGGCCAATGCCTCCATGGCTACGCAAGAGCGCTGCAGCAGTGGAGACGCCAATGCCACGCCCCCAAACTGCCCAAGGCCATAATTTGAAATCAGGGTTCATTTTGGGATGTGCAATTGAGGGTGCAGAAGTCTGGGTAAATGGATCCGCTTAGGGTCTAATTACTAGTTTGAAGAAGGTCAAGCGGACGACATATTTGGGCCTGGGGCAGTCAGGAATCCCTGGCTTTCGGTGCTGGATTTGGCACCTAGCCAGGATTCATCGGGGTTTACACCCGGAAAGTTCTACAACTCATGATGTGGTATGTGGTGGGAACGCAGGTCACCTTGCGGACCTTGTGCACCTGGCTCCGACCACCGGGACCGGCACTCTAAGCCATGAACCTGCAAGACCCCATTAACGAGGCCATGCAAAACCACTAGACGTAATCGCGATGAAGCTATCAAACTGGGTACCCCCTTGAAGCAGAGAAACTCAAAACCGGAACCCTATAGACCCCATATAACTCTCTGTGTGTATCTATCTCTCTCTCTCTCTCTTTCAATACTTTCTCTCTGTGTACATATATATATATATGTATATGTACTCCTGGCCATGCCCTTAGACAAGAAACTGAACACAAATAGCTTTCTGAAAGCTTCCGAGGCTACCATTGCCGATTTCCAGGGTTTTGAGAATCCGACGGCTTCGCCCGAGCCCCAGGGAAAGAGTGCCCTCTTTCAGTGAGCATGAAGCTAGTTTGGAATTCGGAGGTTGGAGTATGGTGTCGAGTGCTGGGATGTCGTGCGGATGCTTGCTACAATAACGATTTTAATATGTTGGACGGTTAGTGGTGTTTTGTTTGCAAGCTGTGCCCTCAAGCCTCAAGACTTACAACTTACAACATTTTCCGGGTCCTACCCATATCTATGTAGAAATACCCGACATGCCGTCATTTAAAAGCTGTGGGGTTATTGTCAAAGCCAATACAAGTCGGACTCCTCTAAATTACCGTCCACAACCCTGCACCATCCGTCAATAGAAACCGAGAAGACCCCCCAGAATACCCTTGCCGCGCTTGCAAGCAATAGCACACCTATGTAAGACCTGTATATTCGCACCAGATAGCAGGACCTGACCGGAGGTTGGCCGAGCGGTAATTCGTTTGAGGCAGCAAATGTGTTTTGGCTTCAGTGTTTGGGGTATAAGGTTGTTGTAGGATGTTTTATTTTTAAGGTTCTATACGGATTTTATAGGTTCTAGGGTTTCAGTGGGGCAGTGCTGCTTAAACCTTCGAAAGTTCACGCCTGAGAGATCCGAATTGCGAAAAACGCGATCGCCCAGGTTCAACAGCTCGACTGGAGGCACAGACCTTGAGATGGAATGGTGTATTAAAGAAGCCTAAATCATGGGGAATAGGGTTCGGGGGATATGATAGGACGAGCATGTAGAGTGGAGACTGTAAGGGCCCCTGTCCGGGTCTTCGGCTCCTACTGGTATCTCCCTTCAGACATCCGGTCAGTTGGCGACAGAGCCTTTGAGGTCGTAGCCCTTAGACGTAGAGTCTGGACCCGGGAACCCAACGAAGCGTCCTGACATCCCTTCATGGGCCCTGTGTAGTATTACGATAGCCTATCCTGAAAGCTCTATATTCTCATGCTTTAAGACTCCTACGTTACACACTAGACCATGCAACGACAGCATAATACCTCAGTCCAGAACCCCGACTAATGCGCCCTAGAAAAGCACAACGCCATTCACCATGTAACACATCCTTGAAACCCGCAGTATAATAGTGAATACAGAAGCAAGCAAATAAGTAAATAGATCAATATTATATATATATATGTATGTATGTATGTATGTATGTATGTATATATCACTCCAACCCCTAAACCATCTAACCCCTCTCTCCCCAAACAGAGACACATGACCGAAACGGACAGGCACGTCGACATCTTTCAGCTTCGCTTCCGCTGTCGTAGGCGTTGCCTCAGCCTCAGCAGAAAGTTTCGGGGTTTTGCCCTGGGCTTGGGCACTGGAGCTCTTGGAGTTGCTTGTATTCTGTGTTCTCATAGGGTTGTTATGGTTTTAATCTGTGTTTTCATAGGGTTGTTACGGGATGTTGATCGGTTTTTTTGCAGAATGGACTTGCGTAGGGCTCACGGCTTATGACTGTAGAATTTAGTGGCCCTATCCCCAGTTAAATTTGGTGGTGCCCGATTATTGAATCATGCTGCCCTTTTCTCGCTTCAAAGAGATCATCGGAGAATCACTGGGGAGGTTTTCGGACGCTCCCAGTTAGGATTCAGACATCATAGGATATAGGGCTTTAGCTTTTGTACTCCCGTCAAGATTGGGCTTTGGCTATAGGTCTAGGCGGGAATTGTCAGGTAGTCTTATGGGTTGCTCCCCTCTGGGAAGCCGTAGAGATCATCCCTAAATGCTACGGCTTTTCGACCCCCGTAGACCTTCCTTAGACGCGAGGCTCCGAGACCTTGAAGCAGCAAGGAGCGTCCCAGATCACCAGGAAACAATCAGCCCAAAAACATGCAAGCCAGAAGCCTTGAACACATGCTACGACCGCTCTACGATACCCACATTCCTAAGTGCAGGTTGGCACATACCAACTTTGTCCCGAGCTCAGCTGGCAGATGATCGCGTTTGGTACGGAGAATGGGGTGCGGGATGGACCGTGCGAAACTCCTAAATCCGAAGCCCTAAACCCCAAGCCCATCTCAGCCGAAGGTTGGTCACCAGTGCAGAGCTCTCCGGGCACGGAGTCCTTCGCAGGGCCCCTGGTGGTGGAGCGGGTGGGAAGGAAAATCCTGAGACTCCGAACTTATGGTTAAAGACGTTGTTTTGGGCCTGTGGGTGTACGGCTAAGAGCTTTGGGCTTAGGACCCGCAGGAGTTTGACAGTTTCGCTTCTTGGTTTCAATGTCGCTCTGCATTTCTAGTATTACTCTAGCATGTTGGGTTTATCAGGTTTTTCTTTGCAGGACATCAGGAGACAGGTTCCTGAGCAAGGAGCCTGTCTCAGGAGTGTAGTTTAAATTCGGGGTGATGCTGAGCCTGAAACTCTTCCACTCAACCCCAAAATCTGCGCAATGCCCCGAAACCCTAAACCGCCTAAACCCATGTCAGTGTGGCTTCGAGGTGATTCACACAGGCACGCTGGTCATGAATGGACCGTACCTCAATGCTGATGGTCCTTTCGTCTTCAGGCAGACTGGGACTGGGACCAGGGAAGCCCCAAACCCTAATTAAATCCTGAATCCCAATCCACAAACCAAAGGCGTAGGAGGCGAAACCGTTTCCTCACACCCCCAACCGGTCTCTACCATACTCTGCAGCCTTGCGCGATGCCGAACCCGAATCTGATGTGAGGGTAGGGTGCTTTACCCCTACACCACCGACCCTGAAAGACCCCAAAGCCATGATGCCGCCCTGAACAGCTAAACCGGATATTGCCCTAAGCCCCAGAACCCTGCTACAGCTTGGACCGTAAAGCCCTAAATCCCTGAAAAACTAAACCGTGCGACCCGTCATGCTTGCCGGTCTTGCAAGTTGCTGTTACCATGACTTTCTTGCACTCCGGCAGCAAGAAGTTAAATAACATCTGTACCGCCCCTGGTTCCTCTAGTTTCAACTTTGAGCTCCGGAACCTTACATCCGCAGCCCCGACTCCGCACCCTGAATTCCTCTCCTTGGCCTCAGCAGGTGTTGGGTGGGCTTCCCTTGCGAGATCGCCTTCGCCCCAGCGTTAGTAGAGGGTTCTTCTACGTATCACCTGACCCGAAGACACTTGCTCGACATGCTATAGTTGTTATGGTCGAGAGGTTGTCTGGAACTTATTTTAGGGTACACGGTGTATACATATTGCATGTGTAGGGCACACAGCTCAGGTTGTTCTACGCCTCCGAAAAGACCCCGCGAGTTGGACGGGGAAAGCTAGGACTCGGAGAGATATAAATGCTGAATGACCTGCCTATTGATATAGGCAAATTCAGAATCTCGGGGACACTTGTGTAAACCTCTAGATGGATTAGGAGGTATTCCTTGCATGAAAACTTCCCCCAAAGTAAAAGGAGTTCTTGATCTCCAAGAAGCGTCAGTTAAACATCTCCGAGTTTGACCTTCGCCTTGCGATCCTTCAGGCCTCATTCAAGCCCTTCTTCACTCAGAACATTGCCCTGACGATAAGTCAACAGAAGCCACACCACAGGCCGTGGCGGGGCTTGGTCTCTCTTCGGACAACCAGCTGGAGATCGCAGAGGTCTGAGGGGGTGTTGGGTTTAGTGTTTGCGGTTCAGGAGAAAAGCTGCGGGTTTTCGGGGCCTTCGCAGGGTTGTATTGGGAGCTGGCTAGGTAATTTTTGGCCTTTCGGCCCCTTTTGCTGTAGCAATCCTACTAGGTTCGTTCGGCTGTATCTCGGCCGGAGACGGTCTTGGAAGATTTCCGAGCTCAGAGCCCAAGTCACGAGAGCACATCCCCGAACCACAGCCCCAACATCACAAGTAAACCCAAGCTCCCAGTTAAACCCAACGAATCCCAGACTCGAAGCACCAAATTTCGGATCTTGGGCTCTAGGAACCCAAGACCAACTCAACTCCTGAGTAGCTGAGTCTGTGGATTCGCAAAGCCTCCTAAACCGCTTTCCCATCCTGAACCCCCCCCAAAAACCCTGTGCGACAGGGCGCTTGCAACAGCCGGGAGCTGAGTGCCTGTCATGTACATCGTTTGCACCACCCAAAATCAGCGGACGATGTTTCTGCAGACTCTGGATGGAACAGCGTTGGTCTTGCGTGCGGTTTTGCCTCGACATTTCCGTGGAATCTGTGAGCTCCAGATCCGTTGTAGGCCCTAACAAACCCTAAACCTTAAACCCTGGTGCTGTAAGGTGCCCTTGCCTGGGCTTGAAGACCTTTCGGAGGGGTTGTTTCTGATTAGATTTCCTGGCCCTGGTACGCACACGGCGGCATACCCCTCCTTAAGTTCTTAAATCAGGGGGATTGGGCTCCCTTGGTGTCCTTTGCAGTTTACCATGACAAAGACCCTAAGTTGTAGAACTTTCGTGACGTTCGGGGATGAGGTGATAGCAGGGTTATCAGCATGCTCGACAGACCACGATAGGATGGAGCAGTTTCTGCTGCAAGAAAACACAATAACACCGAAGATGCTACACCCCCGAAACCAAACCATGCTAGACAATGGAACCTCATTAGAAGGACCAGCAACACCGTGAAGACGAGATCCGACACCCCAAACTCCTAAAACCCTAATCCCCAAAAGCACTGCAGTGCAACGTAAAGATTTCCAAATTCGTTTGACCCTCGCTGGTCGAGGTACATTGCATTATACTGGATTTGGAGCTTCGAGCTGTTCCAGGGATTGTAGCTTGGGGCTTTTGGGTATTGGGGCTCAAGTTTTAGGACCGGCGCATTGTTGTTGTAGTCGGCAGAACCACTATCCATGGCAATTGTGCAGAAAAAGAGTATCGCTGTTCTACTGGAGCCTCGCCCCTGAACCCTTGAGCCACAGAGCCCTGAATTCTGAACCCCAAACGTCCTCATCTCAGCAATTCCTTTCAAACAACTTAACGAATGCCTGGAGGAATAGATAGAAGATTTCCAGCACCCAAAGGCAAGATTTGGTGGCAAAGAGTCTCCTTTGTAGCCCAGAGGCAGGCCCCTTGTGTGCTAGGGCTCTTGCCGTCACTAGAATCCAATCTCCGGACTCCAGGCCCTACATCCTATAACCTATACACCACCTAGACTATACTTTCAGGCGACATCCGAGACTTTGAATTTGGGACAAGTATGGCCGATCAATCAAGCAGGCAGCAACCGGTCTCTGATGTCGCTTGAGGGCCTCACCAGCGTGGTGGGAGCCTCAAAGCCTGAAAGTTGAAGAGTTTTGTGAAGTTTAACTAATGATGATGATCGTCGTCACAAGCAGAAGCATCATGATCATGATCATCACCATCANNNNTCCTCCTCCTCCTCCTCCTACTACATACTGCTTTTACTAGCCACCCCGTCTACCAACTACGCGTTCGATCTCCGGGCCGGGCAGTGTCAGCTTCTAGGCTCCGTAACTGTGACAGCAGCACAAGTTGCAGGGGGCTTAGGCTCCGGAACTCTTAGAGTGCGCTGAAGTTCCAGCGGCTCAGGCCCCAAAAGTGCGACAGGATAGGAAGTTGTAAAAGCAACCGAAGATACTGCTAAACCAAGGTGGTAGGACAGTGCAATCACACCGGGAATGCCGTGCTAAACGCAAGTGCTGCTCAGATGGTTTTTCGCACCCCTAGGTCAGGCCCTAGGTCGTTATCATCCCCCTCACCTCCACCCCCCCCCCCCACACCCCCGCCGAA
>CAJNJA010082642.1:2485-19545 GCA_905231915.1 Symbiodinium necroappetens | reverse complement strand
TGTGTGTGTGTGCGCGCGTGTGCGCGCGTGTGCGTGTGCGCGTGCGCGTGCGCGTGCGTGCGCGTGCGCGTGCGTGCGCGTGCGCGTGAGCGTGTGCGTGCGTGCGCGCGCGTGTTCTACGAATCGAACAACATCTCTTCGAGTAATTGTGTGTGTTGGTGTTTCTTCGCTCGGTTGGTCGCTGGGTCGGCCTCTGGCTCGGTTGGGTCTGTCGGTCTGCCTCCATCCTCCTACCCGTCTTTGCGTGCCAGTATGCGCAAAGCGCTCGGAAGCGCGGGCAGAGAAACCAGAAGGAAATCACAGGGGCCAAGGAAAGGCGGGGTCACCGGACTCGGGAGTGATTCAGAAACCAGCTTCGACCTACAACATGGGCTGCAAATCTCTTGTCAATCTAGTCTAAACTCTAAACTGAAGTCGCCGACTGCAGAATCTAGGATGTTCAGATACTGGCCCAAGCCTGTCCAGCAGTTTTGCCGTGGACCTGCTCCCAGTCCTGCGAATGCAAGGGTCCAAAGTGCCGGTCTGGTTGTCACTTCAAGTAGCAAGTAGCAGGGTATCAGTGGATGGGTCAGGGTTTGGGAGCGAAAGCCGCTTGTCTTCAGCACCAGCTCCATGTTGGCGCTGGGGGTGTCAGAGCTGCTGAAAGACGAAAGACTATAGTACTATAGTTCGGCAGATACATTCGTTATCGACATGTCGCAGACGAGGATGATAGATTGAGTCAGTCGTCGTAAGCGCCGCCGGCATGGGTCCCCGTCACCGACGTCATCGCTATGTTACTGTCATCGCCGTGCTCGTCCTCCTCGTCACCCTTCCTGTCATCGCCGTCGTGCGGATCGTCCACTGTCTGTTGTTAAATAGTGCTTTTTTCCGGTTCAAAGACGACAACGACGCCGCCGCCGGTAGTGAGAGCCGGGTGGGGTCTGCCTATGCGCAAGTTCTCTTCCTGTGGCCAGCACTGCCGCTTGCAGCGGCTAAGGTCTCTGGGGTAAGAGGTCGGAATCTGGCGCCTGTGCTTTGCTCGTTTTACGAACAGACATCGGTTGTCTAACGGCCTATTAGTGGAGTAAGAAGCTTAGATCAATCGGGCAAGGGCAACCAAAGCGCACGCTTCTCACTTGCTAATATTCGCATATATTTCCTTTCCACCTGCTTCTATGCATTCATTCTAGGTTATGATCTTGGCCATGCTTCTGGTTTAATGGTAAAGCGAACTGACACTTCATTAGACTAAATGCTTTTGGTATGTTATTAATCAGGGCACACAGAGACTAACAATGTAATTACAAGACTTGCTTGATTGATCAATCATAGAGTAAGTGGATCATGGTGGAGTACATGATTATTTCCCACCACCTCCAAATTCTGAAATTATAGAACGGTTTATGAAAACATGTGAAAGTAAAAGAACTCATCTGGACAAACCTCTAAGCTATACCTCATCTCGGAATCCTTGAACGAATGGGCACTAAATCGTTTCTAAATCCTCCAAACAAGCCTTGCATGATTTCAAACAGATCGTACGAAGGTATGATTCTATCCTATTTCATGATGCTCTAAGGACTGCTGTTCATGTTCCGGAGATTCCTAACATTGGCTCCCAGAGTACATACTAGAGTCTTTATAACTAATTACAACTTTTGACTGGCGATAGAAATGCAGGTGAAAAAGAGCCGGCTTAGTACAATGAAATCACGCTTACGTCCGGGTCTCTTCATTAGTACTGTATTTACTTCGTCAACCCTGACCTTGTGCCCAACGGCCCGAAAAAAAAACATTAAACAAAACACAAAAGCCACGCTTTCACTGCTTTGGTTGCGTGGCTCCTTGTTTCTCGCTTTTTAGTGAAACAATAAACAAACGGGTTCGCTCCGCTCCTTTCCAACAAGGCATAACTTTATTGTTCCTCGTTTCGTTCGCTCTTTTGCTTTTGTTTCAGTTAATTTCGCACATTCGTTATTCTCTTCTTTGCATGAACCGATGGCGACAAAGGGTTACTCGTACTGGTATTGACGGTCGCCGACGGCCACGCTCTGCGCCACTGCCAAAACCTAAATTATAGGAAGAATCCAAACAAGGAGACCACAACAAAGCAACCAAAAACAAGATTCAACAAAAGAGCCAAAAGAACCCAAAACACCAAAACCAAAACATAACAACAGGCACACGGCGACAAATGTTAATGCTTGCAGAGACAGGCAAAGGTCCGAACCCATCGAGCCCCACTTCAACCACGACAAACTCTAGCGATCACGACTGCAGGATCCATCATGTGCTGGTTCAGCGGGAGTCTACGGAAAGTGATCATGTCGTTCTGCACATGGGCGTTGGCACAATCGTTTCAGGAAAAGTGTAATAGCTGATCAGGCGGGCCCTGTCTGTCTCTTGAGATCGGCATGCTTCTCGTGCAGCCTGTGCCAATGTTTGCTCTTTTCTTCTGCACTTTCCTTGTGGTCTTGGAAGGGAAGACGCAACATGTTGGCCACGCCCTGCTGCTCGAAGTCGACCAAGTTTGCCTCAGTCATCCAGAACCCGTGTCATTGCCTTGCTTTGCTATGAACTCATTCTCCCTCACTCTCACGCTAGCTCGCTCTCCTGCCAATACATTCGCTATGTATCGTAGAACGTCCAGCTTGGTGAAGGTCCGTGTAGGTAATGCGTCTGCTTGCTGGGATTTGGATTTCCTAGGCCATGCGCTGCACCGAGTGGGTGCTTCTTTTTTTCTCGCTCTCTCTCTGTCTCTTTCTTTCGGCAGGGCTATGGGCAGGAGGGAGACCCCCCTGCCCGCGCGCCATCCGGCGCCCCCGACATGTGCGGAGGACTTGCGGAAAACACTCACTCCACAAAGGCGACTTTTGCCCGGTGAAGGTCTGCTTACACTATCGAGGGAGTCAGGGAAGCAGTACTCTGTCTCGCTCTCTCTCTCTCTCTCTCCCTCCCTCGCTCTCTCTTACGAGTTTAATGCTTCTCAGCAAAAACCTAGAAACACAGCATGGGTATTCGCAAAAAGTGGCGCACACATGTAGTCGGGGGTTTGGCTTTCAAGGATGGACTGGGCCCAAGTGTCACCTGGACTCCGATTCAGTCTTCCGGATGTGTAGTGCAGTGTGTAAGCAAGGCATTAAACAGTTGACAGAAAGACTCAAAGAGTGTCACGGGCAACCCCGGAGAGCATTCAACTCCGCACACAGCGCCGTGAGAGCAGTAGACAGTAATCATACGAAGGATTACCCCTCTGCAGAACAGGTACGGGCAAAGGCACACTTGCTGAGGGTTGATTGATCTTGGTCCCCGACCCAACGACGACATGTTCATCCGGCGTCATGCTTCTTCGTGGCACAAGTCAACTCAAGACAATCCTCAACTTCCTTTCCGCCCGGTCGCCTTGAGGGTTAAGATCTGGTTCTGCGTGGGAATCGGCAAACGCACGAAGCGCGTGAGCCTCAAGCTCTATGGCATTTAGTGCTGAGGGCATCTTAGCTTGAACTCTGCCGGCTTACTAGCAAAGCTTGGCTTCAATACTCGAGTCCAGGAGTCCATGAATGGGGAGCTCACACCCCTAAGCGCCTGTCGCATGAACTTGGCGTGAGTCTGGCCGCAGTCTCCCAGTGCACTCTTTTAACCCTGAGCAGCTTGGCAACATCTTCACACCGAAGCTGTGAGATGCAATCGAAGCGTGCATGCTGAGCCAGACGGCCAGCAGCAAGTACCTGACCAGCTGATCTGTGCTCTGGCATGTCCAACGAGGTAGGAAAGCATTGCCTAACATAAGACTGACTGAAATCCAAATGCCTTCCGACTGAAGGTGCCACTGCACTGCAGCTAAGTGGCAGGAAGGCACATGCATTGGATAGTTGGAAAAGGTGCAGCACGAAGGGCGGGGCGGACGCCTGGATCCGGCCCTTGCAGAATACAATGATGCAGAACTTCATGAAGAGGGCTCCGATGAGGTGGTAGACGTCCATTCCTGTATACATAACTTCGAAACACGAAACAACACATGCGTAGGAAGGAAGTGCATACGAGCTTCTGTCGACCGTGAGGTTGACCAGATCCCGGACGTCGTCCCGGAACAGCTGAAATCGTTTCAGCTGCATGCCCCATCGCAGGCCCTCTCCTGAGAATGCAGGCCAGTTCAACACACTAGTTTCTGCGTTTGGCTTGGAGAGCCGTCGTAATTGTTCACACCCCTCCCGATCTGTGCGAAGCGGTAAAGACGTCGACATTGAAGCTCCTCTGCTTCGCAGGAAGCTGCCGAACAGCAAAGTCAACAGGACATAGGACAAGCCTAGCGTACACCTTCTGCATAGTTCTGGTCTTTGTGGAACGACATTGAAGTTGTAAGTTGTACTGTCACACTTGGCACGAGAGGGAATCTACAAGCAACCGTTGGCAGCAAACAAAATGTTAAGCAACACTTCTTAAGCCAAGAAACTCTCAAGAGTTTGCTTCTTGTCGAACTGGAAATTCTCGCGGTTGTAGCCTGGGCTGCAGCAACGAGATCTTAACTCAACTGTCATGGGCACCGACTCAGCAGGGTTGGTCTCTGTGGGCTTCTGCTGCCTCTTTTTGCGGCGCAGGTTCGACCGGTATATTAAAGAAGCAATTGAAAGTCTGGCCGTGCATCTGCTGTCGTCGCCCACGTTGCGGCAGTGGTAAACCGCTGCTCCACGGTTGGTACTCATTATAACTACCGTCACTACCCATCCTACTGCCCGACGACATCTAAGATTGCTGTTGCCGGGTAACTTCCCTTCACCTTTGTTACTCGTAATTTCTAGCCGTGTGGCCGAACACAGCACTCCCGGCCAAAGCCGCTGCCGTCAGCATCGCCATGGCGACTGGGCAGGCCGAAAGCTAGGGCAACTTCTACGATGCGGACCCTCCAGAGGTCGGACTCTTGCCGCTCGTGTGCTGCAAGTAAGGCTGCATGGGTTTGGAGGTCCAGTCGGGAGTGTTCGAAGTTGAGGTTTAGGATCGCAGTTTCTCTTTGGTTGGATGCTGGACTCCGCCGGACAAAGCCGACGCTGCAGCTCGGGGCTCGGAAAGGGGTAAGACAACTATGAAATAAGCCCGTGAATCGGCTTGTCGACGTCAAACCTGCCTGCAACCGCGCCCGTCCTTCCTGGCGCTCTGTGCTTTGATTGATTCTTTGCGCACGGTACTTCATGTGACATAGCATGCGCCAAGCTGATAGCCGCTAGCCACAACGGCAATGCAGATCCCCACCAAGGCGGCTTCGAAGCTCGGAAGGCAGGGCATACGTGCATGGATCCGTTTATCTGGGAGTGCTGGCAACAAACGTGATGTGGGTCCTGCTTCAGGTAATTACCCATGTTAAAACTGACTGGAAACGTTTTTGCTTGGAGGCTTTCCTCATGTAGTGGCCGGTGTTTGAATGCCGGCACGGCCGGCGCTCAACTTGCAAGGACCTCCAGCTGCCTCCAGCTGCTAACAACCAGTTTCCTGAAATTCCCCGACGATGCAGGGAGTACCTGCCTGACACCCCGGGCAATCCAGGCGAGGTAAGTGCCTGCTCGCGTTTGCGTCAGTACTGCGAAGCCCTGGAGGCGCTGCCTCCAAAGGCGAGCTTGCGCCTGGCGGTGCATGGAGACACGGGCAAGGACTCGCAGATGTAGAACTGCCTCGTGTTTCTCCCATCTCCATCTCTCTTGCTTGCTGCAGGCTTAAAGGAAGGGTATCTCCCCCCCCCCCCCCCGAAAGGGCTCCAGACTCTAGACGCCGCTCTCTCTCCCTCCTCTATCTCGCTCGGGCTCGGGCTCTCTATGTGGGGACCAAGGGATCTACATCGTAACAGCGTTGCTTAAGTCCCATCACCTGCGAATGCTGCACATGTACCAACGCACTGTGCGGTGCGATATGCCCAAAGCCCACACTCTGATCAAAAGGCTCCAAGTCATGCTGCCCGTGGCACTGTGCCCATCCACGAGAACGATCGAGAACGTGTGGCATGCTCAACACCCCTTCGTCATGATGCCCCTCATGCTTCGAATCCATTTCTAGCACCACAGTAATGGTAAAACGGTAAAACTGACCATATGGAACCGGACATTGGTCCGACGCGAGATCTTCGCAGACTTCCGTCATGCTGTATGGCCAAACCCGGCCCGAACGAACCCTTCGGGCTGTGTCGGGCATGCGTGCTACCTGCGGTTGCACGAGTTGGGGTCAGGCGGATGCTGATTCACAGCGCAGGTTCCCGCACACGTGGCCGTCTTTCCAAAATCCCGCGATTAGTCGAATTGATGCGACAGCAGGCACATACTGAACAATCTCAAGACACCCTTACGGCCAAGAACAGGCCTTGTCTCGAGCACGGGGACTTGCAGCACGGAATGGGACGATTGAAGTTAGCACAGAATCCTCGACTGAACCCGGTCGTGGTTGGGAGTGTGAGATAGAAAGGCATGATGAAGATGAAAGTGCCCATATGGGTCTATGGTGCAATCAGCAGCGTAAAGAACCTAGTTTATGCTACTTCGACCGACGCGCTGCGTCGGCTATAACCATGGGAGGACATGGATAAGCAGTGGCCGGAAAAGAAACCATGCGCTTTATGTCGGAAAGATAGAATCACACCACCAGAATCGACACATTATGGAATGAGCAACATCACGGAATGACCAAACAAACCACTTCATGCATAGATGTATATACATGCCAGCAGGTCGATAAAAACTGTGGCGATGCTCACCACGCACCACCGTCAATGCAATGAGCCCTCGTGATCACTATGTCATGCGCACCAACAGCAACTACACTACACATTGACAGGGAAGCAGCTTCAAGAGCATGCTATATGCGATTGAACTGGCACACCCCGGTTCGCAAAGAAGCGCGCGAGGTCTTTACAGCAATAAAGCAGTAAAGCCTTCAAATCTAGGGCTCATGCTTCAGAGCATGATGCTTCATGCAGGGACTTGGCGGAACAGCACGATGGCACAAACAAGTTGGTGATAGGTTGGTTTTTGTGCGCAAGACAGTAAGCCTGTGAGACCCAAACCTCCTGGGACGCTTGCCTTTTTCCCGCGACTCCATTGCGCAGAGTGATGCCATGGATAGCTTCCCTATGCCGCGACTACGACAGGGCTTCCCAACTGCAGCTCCACAGGCTTCGGATGACTTTTTATGGTCGTGCTGAGAGACGCTCTCACAAGACATCCCTCGGTTCACTGTGGCCATCTTTAAAGCTGAAGGATCATCTGTTTGGAGACATCCCTCCAGGCACTAGTCTTCAGGACACCCTAAACCGCTTCCCCCGCCAATTCTAAGAGACCCCGACTAGTATATAGGCGACTCTGCCTGTGGCCAAGGGCTGCTTGAAGAAGGTTTAGGTGAGGTCGTGGAGTTATGGGATGGTACTCTTCGCTGGAGGATGTCCAGTTCGACTGAGAGTCTAGTGTCCGGACAGGAGAAATGTCTGGGTGATGGTTCTACAGGGACCATGTCTGACCAAAAAGTCAGGGTCCGACATGCTTTCGGACGGGTCGGATCTGTTCAAACGACCGTGTGGACCATGTCGGACCCATGTCCAAAACCGATGGGAGCGGAGACCGATGATAGAAGTTCTGTGCAGGGTGTCACCTTTGCGGCACCACTGCCTGGGAGGATTCGAGCACATCTGAAGCAGCCGCGAAGAAGACATCTTTCCATGCTTGGGTGATGTTACACGCGCAGCCTAACCTCTTCTTGAACGCGCCAGGTGCTGAAACAACATGAAACATTAACGCCGTTATCAAGGAATCGAAGCAGACTTCGGCATGTCAAGGAGTAGGTCAATAAGTAATCTTGATCCATTTGTCGGCATACAGGGCTGTATCCTTGTCGATTGAAATTCTAAAGTCGCAGCTTTCGCTGCAATACACCAGTGGGGCAAAACCGCCGTCACACGGGTCTCGAAGGCAGCAACATGACGAACATGCCCGGGCATGCTACATGGAATCCTTACGAGTCTACGAGTCCTGTCTCTCACAATATTAGAGGGATCTCAAACGATTCTTTTCCTCGTATGGCCGATGCAATGCACTGCCCTTGGCTGTCTGGCTCATAGGCTTAGTGTGCTTCATGCCGCTTGATGCAAGAGAATCGATGTTTATTCGCAGCTCTGTACTGTAAGGATCCATGGCATGTCTCAGGCATGGCGTGGGAATCAGGTGGCTCAGCTTGCTGCGGCAGAGCTGCCACCGCGTCCACTCAGCATTACCGGGATGTCCGGGACCACTTAAGGGCGTATGCACATGTGCAGCAACGAGCAATGGGCTTCAAGCATGATCAGAAATCTTTCATACGGTAGCATGTGCTCAGCTGTGAGGAAACACAGCTCCTTAGATCGAGCTATGAGTCTCTTGCTTGCTTGCTTGCTTGCTGATAGAGGGACTACGAGGAACTATGAGTCTCTCTCTCTAGTGTCCTATGAAAGTAGCAGTGGATTCTTTCCGGACATCCCATGTAGAAGGTTGCTGCAGGTTGTTCAGGCAAACAACATCGTGGCCAGCATGACGATCAGCGTGTAAAGAGAGGCGGCGAACTGCTTGGAGCATGGTTAACGGCTAACGTCTGGAGGCACAGTACCTGCCTACATGCTTATACTGTTTTCCAGAACCTCCAACAAGGACAGAAGCGCTTCGATAGAGCATCTCCATCCCAACTTGATCCCTGACTCTGAAGTCTTCGTCGGAGGCTACGCCAAGACGTGAACGGAGAAGGCGCCCATCTGCCGATCCAACAAGACCAAGTGCTTCATAGTTTGCCACACCCTCCTACTTGGGTTTGGGCTTTTCTCCTGGAGTTCAGGGTTTGGGGTGCTTGAATTCAGCACCTCATTGCCGGCTTTGCCCCCCGATTCACATCAGAAGTGCTCGATTTCAATGGTTCACACCCACGCCAGGATGTCAAGCCACTCTACACACCGCATGCCCCTTCCCTTCGCAATTGCTTCGGAGCCTCCGAAGCTTGTGGGCCCAATGTGCTGTGCTGCGATTGAGAAGCCTGAACCCAACAATTCTCTTCCTGGACACAGGCTTGATGAATGCTCTCCCGGCCAGATTCCCCGCAGCACGCTTTAACCGGCTTTAACCTGCTCCCTAATTCATTTGGTCCTCGTGTGGAAGGGTCCAGCAACGGAAGATTGAACACCCCCACAAAGTCAAATGTCTACCTGATAGGAAGCTCCTAGAGTTCGCAGCTCTCTCACCACCAAGTGTCATTGCTGCCACATAAGCTGCCTAAGAGTAACTTCAAGGAACCTGGGGCCCCCAGCTCACGGCAAATTGACTGAGAAGCCTCGTGGAAGCCACTCTGTCGGATTGCGAGCTTTGCGGCTGAATAGCCCCGAATCATTCTGCTCAAGTTTCACAGCCCCATTTCCGGCTTTGCCAGTCTTTCTTCATACAGTCTGCTGGAAGAGCCTCCGCATCGCATTGCATGTTTGGGCCCGCGGTGCTGGCGAGCAAGGCACGTGAGTGGTACGACCTCGAATGAATCAGCCGTGGAAGCGCGCAGTGTTGGATTTGGGTGCACCCACCGGTCGACAATTAAATTGAAGCTTCGGACTACAATCGTCAAGAACAAACAGCATGCAAACCAGGAGTACCCTCTCTCATACACGCATGGAGAGAATCTCCAACCTGTTGCAAACCTTGGGAAACATAGGAACGTACTCTACAGACTTTGCAACCGTGCTGCCACATCACGTCGTCTGGCTGAGGCTAGCCGAAAGCCTCCCGAGTAGGGTGCCAATCTCTGCAGGACAAACACGAGCGGCATTCACGAGCGGCATTCATGCGTTTAAAACATTTTAAAACCTCAAGAACCTCGATGCTGCAGTACAAGTCCTTTGCGGCTGGTGCTAATTCTTCCGGGGAAGAAAAACTTGCGAAGAACGTCCGAACAGCTGTGCTTCGCAAGGTGTCGCAAGAGCCTTACAAACAATTGAAGCTCACGCCCTTTTCCACACTGCAAGGAGTTTTCAGCCTGACTGCAGGCAAGCACAAGGGCATCGTAGCCGATCTCATCTCCGAGGACGCGGGCATCTGACAGCACCCAGGAGGCTAACTGCCAGTGCATCGATTTTCCCAAGGCAGAAACAGCAGAGTTACACGCAATGGTATTGGTTTCCAAGCGTCGTTCTTCAAGCCGTTCCAGCAACATCGACACAAATTGCCATCTGCTGCTTGTACCACAAGCCGCAATGGCCGTGCTGCAGGATACCACATTTGTTTCCAATGCGGACAACCCAAGGTTCCGGAGCAGTGCCGAGGCTAGTCTCCACTGACACGCAGACAGGGCCAGATTCGCTGTGAGAAGGTTGGGCTGCAGGTTGCGCAGCGCCAGCGACGCATAGACCTGGACCCCGCTCCGCCACTGCAGAGCTGAGACCTGGGAGTCCAGCACCACGTGCCTCATGACGAGATCAGCTACTCCAGTGGCCTGGGCTGCAACATTCACGACTTGCTGCCAGCGTCCTCCGGTTCGGAAAGCGTGTGCAGCAGCCGTTTCCATGGGAAGCACCTTGATGACCCCTCGCGCTTGCAAAGCAGCGAAGTACGCCACAGCGTTGTGCCAACTGTCAGCCATCCCCGCCAGCAGGTTGGTGTGAGAGACCACACTTGTCTCTGCCGACCTGAGGTACCAAGCGGCTAGCAACTGCAATGGCCTGCTCCAGGTTTCGCTTAGCTCATTCTTGCCTGAAAGTAGCACGCCCATCGTAACCACGGTCGACTTCATTGCTTTGCGCTCCATCTGAGTTGCCAGCGCAAGAGACCTTCGCCACTGCCCTTCGCAAGCACTGAGAACTGTGTTGTAAGAGGCCACATCGGGTCGGAGGCCAGCCTGCACCAGCAGGGCCAGCTGTTGGATGGCACTCTGCCAGAGCAACCAACCCCTGGCCCGAAGCCCGGCATTCTGAACAATACTGTCAGTCTCGAGGCTTTGCTTCAGCATGTCTGAGAATCTCGCAACTGCACCTTGCCAATCCTCACCTCTGATCGACGAGGTGATCGCAGATGTGAAGCTTCTTGCGTCTGCCTCCACGCCCGCTTCTGCCAGAGATTCAAAAACGCTCAGCGCTTCTTTCCAGCAGCTTGCGGCTTGGCAGGCAGAAATTACTGCCCCATAAGAGCTCACATCCGTGGCGAGTATTGTCTCCCTGCCTTCCTGTAGAAGCAGCAAAGCCTGGTTCCACTCCTGCGAGCATGGATTGATGATCGCACGGTAAGACACACTGTCACCTTGCAGTTGGCTGTCGCCGACGGACCGGAAAATGTGCAGCGCATGCTGCCACTTGGCACATTTGCCACAAGCCCGCAAGGCGGCATTGAAGCTGACTATAGTCTTCCTCAAGCGCAGGGCGTCAATCATGCACAGGAAGCCCAAGGCACGCTGCCACTGCTCCCCAGTTCCACATGCAGTCATCACCTCGCGCTCGTTGCTTGTAGCTTCTGCTTCCCAACAGGTACACGGCACATGGTTGATTGGCCAGTCATCTACAATCTACAAGTCATCATAAGTCATCTACACAGCTCGTTGCAGCTCAGACCTGGCCCTCTCAACAGAGACTCTTGACTCCAGGTGGCTGCATTGCAGATGGCGGTGTCCGCTGGCGCTCCACGCTCGAAAAGATGCAGCGCCAGGCGCCAGGGGCTGCGAGCGACCTCGGCGACGCCGCCTCGCGGGACCCTCTCCATCGGCTCTGGATCGTGTTGAAGGGAGTGTGGCAAGAGAGGGGGTGAAGCTCGTTCTCGAGCGAGTGCTAGTTTTAGTTTTGCTACATTATCACCGTGGCCCTTGTGATCTTGTCGACACAATATAGTAACATAGTCCTAGGATACTGTGACGGAGAGATTTCGGCGTGACTGTTTGCTCGCGGGCGTCAGTAGCGCGGGTGCGCAAACAGCGATGGAGAGGTGACCAGTGACCGGTGGTCTTGAAGGAAAGCTTCCAGTAAAGCCTCCAAGCAGAATGTCCTGAAACACTGTGAATGCCAGTTTTCGAAGAACTGTGTCACCATCTGTCACATCTCTTAGCCGGCCAGGACCGAAATCATGGCTGCAATCCCAATATGTGAGAACTGAGAAAGCAGAACCGCTTTTCAATCACCATCGGCTCGAGCAAACTCCAAGCTTCATGTCGGCTACAGGAGTGCTGTTGGGAATACTTTGTGCGAACCTTCTTGGAGGTTCGTCAAAAGCCCGTTGCGATCCATCGCGGTCGCGCACGTGCTGACTTAAAATGGCCCGGCGTGGCCCGGCCGTCCAGGATTGAAAAGAAAGTATGCGTACAGCAGAATTAAGACAAAACTGCCAGATGCCAGTTCGAGCATCTCATGATCCCACGCCACGAAACGATACTGACGATCAGACGAGGTAGTTCATGCAAAGTCGCAGCCCTCGGCGCTGCCAGAAGACTCCACCACAGTGGCTGCCGTTGGCTAACAGCTTCGGATTCCAGCCAGACCAGAAATTCCAC
This sequence comes from Symbiodinium necroappetens, assembly GCA_905231915.1. NCBI lineage: Eukaryota > Dinophyceae > Suessiales > Symbiodiniaceae > Symbiodinium > Symbiodinium necroappetens. The sequence goes on along the minus strand of CAJNJA010082642.1, from coordinate 7,059 downwards.
GATGCTGCAGATGACGCAGCCACCGCTTCACCTCTCCACAAACAATCGCGTGAACAGCTTGCATATGTTACCTCTCCGCCAGTCCGTGCGTCATATCTGACAATCTGTCGCTCCCCTTTGTGCATTGCTGGGTGGGAGGGGGAAGATTGCACACGTCCCTCCTCAAGCCCACGTTGGCCAAATGTTGCAGCGAGCACAGCAGCAGCTGCTGTCACAATGCCTGCACCGATGCAGAACACGCTACGTCACGTAGAGAAAAGCATGGCACTGAATGGCATGTATTGGCACAGTGTGCGAGCGGCCTTGCAACATCTTGCCTTCTACAGGCTACGGCACTGGCCGAATGTGGACTGCTCAAACTCAAACGTAAGGCGGACATTGAGCTGACAAGATCGCCGTACCGGGCAGGATACAAGAAAAGCTCCAGGCTTGGACCGGGCGGCTCGGGCGGAGCTCCGCTGCCCGCAGCGCTGCCAAGAGTTGGAACACCTCCTGCCACCTTCCGTCGATTTCGCGCCGTGGACCCGGCCCCGGGCCCGGGCTCCTACCGTTTTCCTTTAGGCTGCCGCTGGCAGAAAACAATCAAGAGAGGGAGAGAGAGAGAGAGAGCCACACACACACACACACACACACACAGAGACAGAGACAGAGACAGAGACAGAGACAGAGACAGACAGACGTAGGTGTTTCTTGTCGTGGTATCTGGGGTGGGCCCCTAGGATCACACTTTGGCGAGATGTCAGGATTTGGGTTGGATTCGAGAGCTGAGCATCCAAGCTCCGGAGGCATACAAGTTCAGCATCTGGGGGAGCAGGCATCGCAAAGGTGAGGAGGGCTGAACGTTTCACTGCAGGAGTGTTGTGTGGGTGTTACGTGAATGAGAGTAGTCGAGCAGCTGGCTGGCAGCTTGGCTTGCGCTAATCCCGGTGCTGAATGTGATGACCTGAGCTGGCGGCAGAGTCAAGCTGAAACTTTTGGTTCGGCTGAAAAAAACATCCCTTCACTCTTGCGTGGCTGCAGATGCACAGGACGGGTGGCCTCTGGCTGATGGCTCGCCGCCCGAAAGTCACTCAGCAGTCGAAGGGTCTCTTTCCATCTGCCAGCCTGGGCCTCGCATGCCCGGAGTGCCGCATCGAAGGATACCTTGTCCGGGCCCGAAGGCACAGAGCTGAGGACTCCCAGTGCCCATCTCCAGCTTCCGACACAGGCCATGATGGCAGAGTTACAGCTACTCGAGGTTGCCTGCAACCGGCGTGCTGGGAGCTCAGAGAGGAGGTGCAGAGCCGGGCGCCACTCTTCCGCCCTCGCGCTTGCAGCCAGGGCAGAATTGAACGATATCACGTCCAGAGTGCCGGCAATCGTGTCGGCGAGCAGCTGCAGAGCGACTTGCCAACGGCCAGCCTTTGCACAAGTGCTGATGGCAGTGTTGCAGGTCACGGTGTTGGCGCGCAACTTCCTGGCCGGCAGCTCGGCCAGTATTGACAGCGCATGCTCCCACAAGCAGGCTCGGTCACATGCAGAAAGAGCTGCCCCGAAGCTGAAGATATCCAGTTTCCGCTCTTGGCCGAGTTCTGAGAAGAAGGCTAGTGCCAGCTGCCAGTTGCCTTGAGCTAAGGCGCTGAGAACCTCGGAGATGTCAAAAGTTAAAAGCAGGCCGAGGACTCCGAGGAGCGGGGATTCGCCGAGCTGCAGCGTTGCAAGAAATCAAGTCGGGCTTCCCATCTCTGTCAGCCGAGTACAGAGCCAAGGACATCTGCCACTCTTGGCCTTTCTCACCTCAGGTGCAACAAACTAGGGTCCCCAAAACTACCATCCGTACACCGATGCCAGAATGCATCGCACCGAGACACATGCAGTTATTGCAGCATTGTAGATCAAGGTGTTGGGGTCAAGCCGCATCTCCTGCAGATCCTTTCGGGATCTTCAACTCTCGTTCAGCTCGGGCTTATGTAGCCCGAGTAGCTTTCACGAAACCCTCTGCATAAACCAGACTCTGGCAGCGTCTGGCAAACATAGTGTGTGGTGAACCTGTTTAGACTGAGCCAATCTCTGACTCATCCACTCTAACAGACACATGCGGGGAGTGAACGCTCGTCAAAGATGCCTGGATTGCACACGAGGCTTCTGTCCTCCATCAGGGAGAGAGCCCAACTCCAGCAATCACCTGTGTCGAAAGCAGCCATGGCTGCCCCGAAAGTCTGCATGTTGGGCTGGGCGCTGTGAGCTGGCAACCTCTCAGGACGAACTTCGAGAGTCTGGAAGGCTTAGCTTGGCTTTTGCACCCTCCGCTCTTGCCCAGCGCCAGCCTCTCCAACAAGAACAAAGCCGTCGACCAGGACGCCGAGCGTGCTTGCGAGTTGACCGCTGCCGACCAGAGGACAACGTCGGGCTGCAGAAGCTCCACCTCCAAGTCTCGCAGTAGCATGACTCCCATCCTCCAATCCTTGCTGGCACTGCGGGCACTGCGAGCACTGGCATGGAGTGCAGAGCTGTAGGAGACAACGTCCCGTGACCGGACCGCGCGGGATTGCTCCAAGAGTCGCAAAGCCCAGGCCCAGCTCCAGGAGGTTTTTGGGTCTCTGCAAGAGCGGATAAGGGTGTTGAAAGACACCCGGTCGGCCACATTCCAGCTCCAGAGCTTCGCAAAAATGTGGGCAGCTGCTTGCCATCGTTCACCAAAAGCACCGATGGCAACGTTTGCAGCCACGACATCCGGAGATCCTTGCGGACTCCGCTGACGGCTGGTGTCCAAGTGCTGTCCAGCCCGAAGCCACTGGCCCGCCTGATGGATCAGCGCCTACCTCTCTATACATATATATATATATACACACACACATATATATATACATACATACATACATACATACATACATACTCACACTCACTCACACTCGCCGCAAGAAGAAGTCCTCTCGCGTTGCGATGGCAGCCTCAAGCTGGCAGCACGGTTGGCTGCCCACTTTGTTAGTGCCCTCTTCACACCTACTGCTTCCTTGGAATATCAGAAAGATGGTAAGTATATGAATAGAGCATGATCATATCAAAAGCCTGGAATAGACATGCGATGACACGGATTAGAGAGACAACAGGCCCTGGTGGCGTGTCCGCCCATGAGCAAAGGGCCTGTGCATCCCAAGGAGCTTTAAAATCGCCCCGAAGGGCCACAGCAAAAGGTTGCATCCTCAGAGCTGTTCAGGTTTATGTAACACTCTATAACAAGATAAAATACATGAATGTACAACACATGGTATGAAACAAAGCTCATAGAGGAATGGCATGCTCCTGGAGAGCCCAAAAACAATGTCAGCACTTGCGAAGCATGAAAATGTAGGAGTTCTGCTGTACCATTCTCACGTCAGCTTCAGAGGCAGGTTGTGCTCGCACATTGTCATCCGTAATGCTGACAATTCGCCCACTCTCGTACAGGGCTGCCCGGTAATGCCCATGGAGCAGTGAGTCGCCGAGATGAAAAATGGTTGCCGCTAGCTGGTACCGGGTGGAAGTAGTTTGCAGTGTGTCCCCCACGAAACTAGGGATATAGACAGCTGCACTAACCTGCACGGGTGCGTACACTTTGCGGCCCTGCGCATCGAAGCGGCTCACTTGCACGGGCAGCCAATCAGGCTCAGACAGCATGGCATGGCGGGATGCCTGATTTCTCCACTGAATGATTAATTTCTGGAGGCTTATGGGTATGCTTAGGGTGGGGGTGGCTGGGCTGTCGGGATGCTGCGGAGCAACCAGCGGCGTTGTCACGGTCAATGGCCACAGAGTTCCCTGATCCATTACCTGGGCGGCGCCAGAGGCAATGGTCTGGCGGGCATGCCACCGATCAGAGGCATGCTCAACTGCAATCCGTGGTGCAATGAACTGCAAAAATTCGCCAACGTCATGCTGTCTATCTGGCTCCTGCCAGGAGTGCACCAACTTTGACCATGCTCGATGATCCCACAACCTAACAGCTCTACGACTAGTTTCATGCGGCAGGAGCGGCCTTGCAAGCCATCTCAAAAAGCGGCTCAGGCCGTAGTCTGCGCATGCGATACCTTGCGGGGAGATGGCAGCCGCCCAAAGGATCGAGTGCACCGTTGTGTTCGCATAACAATGATTTGAGGAATTACCTAAAACCATCCCCTGTACTGCATGCGCCTGGGCACTCACAACGCCTGAATGAGACGGTCCAGATGCTTGGCAAGCGGTGACCGTCCCGGTTTGGCGGGACGAGCCGTCCCGCCGATTAAGTGCCAGATCGAATTGCGGGAGAGCCGGCCCATAAGGGTGAACATCTGATGGGCCTCCTGCGTGCGGTTCTGGGCCACGAGGGAGAAGGGGATGATGTCCGCGCCCATGCTCTCCGACGTCATTTTGCGCAGGGCGTGGAAGCGCCCCACGACATTCGGATACATCGAAAGATACTTCAGCGTCTTGACTGACAGCACCGCCTCCTGATGCTCCAATGGCTGGGCCGCTGCCTTGATGTGCTGGCGGGTCGAGTGATCCCATTGCAAATACACATACGTTGATCCCTCGATCAGACCTTTGGCTCGCGCCTTATACATACATACATACATACA
>CAJNJA010082631.1:0-12120 GCA_905231915.1 Symbiodinium necroappetens | reverse complement strand
AACCCTAAACCCCTAAACCTTAATCCAAGTGTCTTGTAGAGCCCAAAGAAGCGGCCCTCGGCCAAGCGGATGAAGCGCACAAAGCGGAAGACGCGCACCGTCGACGCGAACTGAACCTTGGTCTCTCTGAAAGCTGAAGGGTATGTTGAGGGATACTCGAGGGTTGCTAAAAGGGGTGCTAGAAGGGGTTTTGTAAGGGCAGGGCTACGAATACTATAAGGGTTGACTGCAAAAATTTCTGTGAGGTTTGCTCTTCGGCTTTTCGGTTGAGGGTGCGTCTGGCCTGTATGACTCGCATCGCAGCAATTGCAAAAACAAGACGAGAAACCCGTTCTCGGTAGGTGATCACGGACACGGCCACATCAAGCCAGCTAATCACCACCAAGGAGTAGTCCAAGAGGTTCAAGAACTCCTCGCAAGACTCTGCGCGCTGCCCTCAGCACACTCGGGTAGAACCTGAGGCCCCGCGATCATCGAGCAAATCTAAACTAGACCCTGAATCATGCATCTCCGCTGGAGCACCTGGAATGGTACGGATCCATGCCTCCGAGCGCTGACAGCACACTGTCCCGGCCAGCAGTTCGGACTTGCGGACTTGACTGGGCATGTAGACATTGCGGCATTGGGGGCTTGCCTGGACACGTCTATCTAAGCCGAAAGTCACAGCGCTGAAGATCGTGGAAGAAGGACCGCCGAACGACTTGAACTGAAACAGGCATGCGTTGACAGCGCTATCCCTGACTTTCTCGAACTTCACACTGTCCTGGAAGAAAGCCCAGTGTTGCTGCTGGATTCTCAGCGCCAGCTCCGCCGTGAAGAGGAGACAGAAAAGCCCCTCCAGAAACACAAAGCCTGCAGACGGCAGAAAGATTCTGCACTCTGTGACGGCAAAAGTCAATAACAGACGCCAAGACAGCGACGACCACTGCAACCAGCTAGCCTTTCCTACTCTGAGCAGAAACAGATGCAGGAGACACCAGGCATGTGAGCACCATCATCATTGCTATTGCTATTAACGTCTTGCCCGACGTTTTCACATTGCCAAATTTCCATCCTGTCATCCTTCATATTCATCACCATGACCATCACCAACATCCACAACCATCTGATGGCCGTCTCTTATCGCATGATTCATATCGCACATACTATGAGTCTAAACATGATTGAGGCGAGGTGCCAAGGCGATCCCAAGCCAGCACTTCGATAGCAAAGTCTACCTCAATGCCGACCAACACCGTGTTCACGACCACCATGGTCCTGGGCGGTTTGGAAGACCTGCAGAATACACAGGCCTGCCAAAGTAGGGCGAGGGCGAGATATGCAAACTCGAAGCCAAAGCGTTTAAGTCAGGCCGCATGATCAGCGTGTTGAAGCACTTGGTACTGGCTATGTGCCTTGGCTGTGACGCCCGTTCGGAGACAGAGTTGAGAGCATGTTCTCGGATCAAGCTCTGAAGCCGATCTCAGATGTACAAACAGAAAACCCGTCATGACATGCTTGGCACCGTATTGACAAGATCGGCAAGAACGAAACAGAAAAAGCTGTCAGACACAGCACGGAAAAGCCCGACGAAGAAACGCTCAACAAAATCCCAAGACTCCAAGCAGCTCGTTTTGCCAAAGCCTGAAACTCAAGGTCACCTTTAAAGCAAGGATGCTGCTCCCGGCGCTCGAAGCTGCTTCGAAACTCTGCATTGAAAAGCCTTGTGGGGTTTCAGGGTTTTGGTGTTTGGGTTTGGGGTCCGGAGCTGAGCCATTTCTAGCATCACAGACTTCTTAGGTGCAACAACTGGTTGTGAGCTTGCACGGTCTGGATTTGCGTGATGCCCTGTCCGATCTGCGCACTGTCGAGTTCAGCCAAGTGCCCACGGCTGCTTTTTTCCAAGACTACTGACTGCCCATTCAACCACGGACAGCTTGTCTTCATGACCAGCGCGAACTCGTGTTCACGGCAATCGAGGACCAAGAACGTCGATGTCGGACCACACGACACCTCTTGCTTTGAAGATCCTGACCAAGCAGCTTCCACACGGACGGGAAGCCAGGTGGCTCCTCTCTCGCCTGAAACCAAGTTGTCAGACACCGCTACATCATAAACCTTGTCCCATGGCGGCGGTAAGAGTATGCGGAACAGCATGCACTTGAACTTGAAAAAGATATGCACGTGACATAGATAAAGCTATGCATAGTGTTATGCTTACACCGCGGGATTGGTGGACGAATAAGCCGATGCATAGACCAGACAAAAGTTTGGTGTGTGCGCAGATGCATCTAGGAAGACTGTGTCGCGGCACGTCTCCGCGTATCTAGCTTTATAGCCACACCTACACAAGTTCTGTTATACATGGCATATTCGGCCATTGACTTCTGATACAGCAGATCTCAGGGGTCTGGGTCAGGATACACCAGGACACACCGTCCGCCACCTCTGCAACAATGACCTCTTTCAGCAGCGCCTGAGCTCAATCCCAATGGTTTCCAGCAAGGTTTGAGGTTTGGGACTCTGGCGTTTAGAGCCCAGAGACCCTTATTTCTAGAACCCAGCCGCCTGCCAGTCTCGCGCGCGCTTCTGCCATGTCGGCATAAGGTCGAAGCGAGCGTGCCATGCACAGAAGAGTGTAAGGGATTAACCGGGCTGCTGTTCACTCCGGGCGGTTCACTCCGGGCAGAGCAGACTTCAAGCTGTGCAGATGAAAGGATCTTGGCAAAAGTTAAACGGGGTTTCTGGACTTTGATCGGCTTCCTACAGGTGCTCAAGGGGTATCATCTCGGAGCCAGCACGGCGAACGACCCAGAACTGCTTGAATCAAGCGCAGCATCACGGCAAAAGCATGAAGCCATCACAGAAGTTGAAATGGAACTCGCGTACTCTCCGGAGCTGTAAACACCCGACCCATTCTGCCTGAGATCAGGATAGCATCGGGGCGCGGCTCCCCCTGGCCAGGAGCACTCCACTTCCTGCCATCCCTTACCCCTGACGTCCTCGTTTGAAAGGCACGGCAGGCCGTCAAGTCGCCCCCAGAAGAAGCTGAACCCCAAGTCGAGACGTCGTCTCGCAACTTCAACCTGAAATCGGCTCAGCGCTGAAGTTGCAGTGAGGATTGAGCCTTCTCCTCCAACTCCTCTTTCTTCGCGACCTTCTTGACCACACCTTGTGCAGTGGGGGCTATAGCACTTGTGTCGTGCATGGCAAGCTGTTGCTTGATACAGAACTCGGGCTGGCTTTGATGAGATGTCTCCGGGAATCCACAGTCTGAGCGTGACCCAGCTGCTAACATCCATCCTTCCGGCACCTACATAGTAGCAGAGATGACACAACAGCAACAAGGCCACGGCTTACGATCCCCTCGTCTTCGATGAGATCCCCGTAGTCTGGAACGCTGCGCTGCACCTCCGAGTGCCAACACAGAGAGGCCTGGGTCTGGGCCTGGAGGGCCCCAAACCGAGACGAAAGCGAAAGCGAAGCACTTTAAGGTTTAGGGTTTTGGGATTTTTTTTGAGGACCTTTTTCCTGGGCAATGTCCAAGAGAGCCCGTTTGGGCAGGTCTTTGGGGTAGAGGCTGTGTGGGTTTAGGATTTAGGGCTCAGGGTTTAGGGTTTAGGGGAACATGATACCCCGATCCGGCGAGGGCCTCTTGCTTGGCTTCCACGGGCAGAGCCTCCTGCCGGAGGTTGCAGCCCTTCTTTCACCAAGGCTTGCATGGCCTTTCTTATGGCCCGAAGTACAAGACTGGCCTGAAAGACACAGGACCTGCACCAGCAAATGCCTAACACAACAGGTATCCAAACCTCGACTCCCTTTCCCACTTTGTGTCCTCTTCCCCACCAAAGTCAGGCTGATCCTCCTGGGGGCATTTCGATGTGAGGCCACGCTCACCAGCCCGCGTAGGTAGGCCCTTTGTCCTTGTTCACATCGGCGTCTGCATCCTGCGCAGGGGCTCTAAGCTTGACGAAGTTCGGTGTACTGTGGCGTGTAGACTGGGGTGCAGGTCAAGGCCGGGCAGAGGAAGGAGGCTTGGGGTTCGGTACTGTTGTGACTGTCGTCTGGACCTAACGCTGAATGGTTTCGGGATGCTTGTGTACATTTACGGTACTTGTCACAGAGCAACAGCGAGATGCCAGAGCAGCCGACAAGTGGAAAAAAAATGTCGAAGTGGTATCCTTCGAGTTGACACTTAAAGCCATTCCAATAAAAGGCGCTTGTAGTGACAGACTTGATGCTACAGCAGAAGCCCAGAAAAAACAAGAACGATATTCTTTCAGACGAACCTGAATTAGTGCAGCGAGTACTGCAGCCCTCAACAACTGCAGACAAGAGCTATAAGCATTCTACAACAGACCACACGTATAGTTCCTGTATTCTAGCTGCTATAACATACCAAACCTCGGAAAACAACACTTCAATCATATCAGCCTCGACTTGCTCTGCTTTCACTTCCGCCGGCGCGCTCTGGGCAAGAGGCGAAGCTTTTGGAGCTCTGGGAGAAGGCTCTCTTCAGAGCGTTGAGGAACCAGGCAAGGCTTCGGAGGTGGGGGGTTTAGTGGTTTAGGGTTCACGGTTTAAGGTGCTCGTTCAAGGTGGCGATTGTCTTCAAACCTGCTGTGATTCGTCGAGCCTTCTTGGGGGGGACTCGAAGGACGAGCCTCTCCTGAAATATTCTGGCCGACTCTCTGCCACCCCCTCCCGCTTGCACCAAAAAAAAGCTGGGGAAGCTGCATCTGGTGGTGTCAGCAAGAAAAGTTTTACAGGACTTTCAAAACATGGCTGTCAGCGTTCTCTGTGTGTGCCCTGCCATTGGCGGAGACATGCGGAGACAGTTGGGCCAACCACGACCGTTGTTACAGATTGGACTACCGCTTGTGCCAATAGAGATGTTCCCGCGTTTCAGTCGCTGCTTTGATGAGAAGACACGAAACAAAAAAGAACATCGACAAATGGGCTCCGATGATGTAGCACCGCTGCTGGGGGTGCAACCACTGGAGGGGGGCGGCTGCCCGCCGCCGGCATGGCTTTGCAGTTCTCAGCCGAGCCTGATTACCTTATGCCCGGAGCATCAACATGCTAGCTCAAACCCTAGGAACACTGCAAGCGTCAACGGGATTTGATCACAGCCTCCAATCGCTTACTATCAATGAAGGACGTGACTGAGGCTGCTAGGTTCCAAAACTCATGATCATGACAAGTGTCCCAGTAATGAGAATGTGAGTTGCTGACAGACCTACCATCGTAGCTGGCGTAGGCTGTTCCTTCTCCTGCCATGTCTGTGCTGCTGGAAGTGCTGCAGGCATGATGATTTCGCAGACTCTACTGGTATGTTGTGCAGAACCCCTCCCCCGCCTTCCGAAGTCCTATTATGCTGCTCTCCCCAGATGGTGTGTATTGACTCTCGCTCGGCGAGGCGTTAGTGCCGGTATCACTGCTGTCTTTACTAACCACATCGTCGTCATCAGTATCATGAGCAGCAGTCTCAGTATACTACAATTCGTATCTTCGCATTCCCATGCATGGGTTCCAGTTCCAGTGCAGTCGTAGTCGCAGTCGTAGTCGTGGTCGTAGTCGTGGTCTCAGTCGTCGCAGCGGCAGCAGGAGCAGTAGTAGCAGCAGGAGCAGGAGTAGGAGCAGGAGCAGTAGGAGTAGTAGTCCCAAGCCTTAAACCCTAAAGCGATGAGGAGCGGCTGCTGCAGCAATGCTGTTGCTGCGTTTGCTAAATCTCGCATTGCGGCGATCTGCTTTAAAGTTAAACCTTTCCCTCGGGAGCGACTCTTAGAGTCAGCTCCTAGAGTGGCCAGTGGCACCTCAGATGCCCCTGCCCATTTTTGTTCCTGGCTGCCCGTGCTGAAGGATGTCATATGACAAGACAAGGAAGTAGACTGTCCACTATAATGACAATGATAAGGAATACAGATATCACCAGTTGGGAAGCCTTGCTGCGATTTAAAACTCTTCTGTACAGTTAGCTGCCAGCCCACTTCAGGAGGCTGACCTTGGCCCGCTTAGCATCGTCGCACTGGTCATGCGACTTTCTTGCAGAAGATGCTTTGCGGTGACTTCCCTCCCAGCCAAGTGCTGCCTAGATGACCTCGTTGTGCGCAAGGTTTATCGTCAAGAGTGCTCTGCAAAGCATTCTCGGCAGGCTCACCTGTCTACAGCAGTCTACAGCTCTGTTGGCTCTTGCAGGAAATGCACCGTGTCAGTCTCCAGGATCAACGGAGGACCCATACCCATACGTTGTGGCCGGAGTGCCGGGCGACGTTGGCTCTTGGTCCTAAGGTCCAACTCCGGCGACTGAGGAACAATGAGCGAGTTCTTTTCTTTTGCTGGTTGAGTCCAGCATACTACCACATTTTTCGTCACGACTGCTTGTACTCTCTGAGTTAGTCTCACGTCTTGCTTGTAAGGTTTATCTTGCAAACCGCACTGCAGCTCAGAAACACAACCAAACTGTTCCATGAACAAACAACCCACACTGCCGCTAACAACCCAACACCCCAAAGCTTTGACCACGCACAAAATTTCTTCAAGTGCATCCCGATGGACGCAGCCATAGCCGCAGGTTCTGTCTCCGAAGCCTTCCACTTGAGTGGAACCAGCTTGAACATTCGAGAGGCGCCGTCTGGATCCAGGGTCACCTCGCAGCATCTCGCATCTGGGAACAAAAGCTCATGAACATCTAGGTCTAGACTGCTTGCCCATGCCATTGCAGGAGTCCCAAACCGAGTGCCCGCTTAACCCGAGCATGCTGCCGAATTCCAGCCTGAATCGACTTTCGGACGCCCAACTCTTGCTTACTCCAGAGGTCTCTCACCGACGCGTCCTCGAAGAAGTCGCAGCTCTTGCTGCTGGGGCTTGACCAACAAACATCGTAGACCTTGAAGTCGACTTTCGCGGGCTGAAATCTATCCAGATTCAACAGGACCTGAGCTTTGGAAAAATCTCCCGCCCTTTGTCGCGGGGAAGTGTCGCGGGGTAGCGAAGTCGCTCAGGCATGCCCTTTAGTGTACAGTAGGGAGTGGTCGGTCGGATGAGATAAGCATGACAATGTCTCTCACCATGAACGAGGACCATTCAGGATATCCTCGCTTTTCGTCTATTCAAAGATGTATGTGAAAATGATTCAGGGCATGTCATAGCAGCAAGGGTGCTGTTGAGAAATCAAAACAGTGTTGTTGAGAAACCACAGCCTTCAAACCCAAAAAGAAACGTCACATCGTATTGATCAGGCAACTAGGGCGAATCCATCTCGAACGGGTTTGGCCCAAGCCTGCTGGCAATACGGTATCTCGTCATAATACTGATTCTGATGAACATCTGCACGTTTGCGCAAGGGACAGTTTTCCCAGACGATCTGGCCCTGAATGCCCAAAGGATCCTGGTCAACTGCGATCACTTCAGCGTTGGTGTAGGTTTCCAGATCATGGGAGCTCATCGACAACATACTTGATCCCAGCAATAGGGGAGCGGCCATCACGGACCACAAAGAGAACTGTGTCCGTGATTGTTGTGGGGTCATTTTCACGGCAGCTCCAGGAGATGAGCCCACCAACATGTCGGGATCATTCCATCCCCCGGGACCTCCGTACTCGGACAAGAAAGCATTCACACGGATCGCATAGTTCCATGCACTCCGCCAGTCTCGGACATCGTAGCCAATCCTCCAAGAGTTGGCTAAGCTCTTGCCATAGGGACTATACCAGTTGTGCCAGCCCGACAGGGCCAAGAAGACCTTCCGCCCGGTCTTGTTCAGGGCATCACGGAAGAGCTCATACTGGCCGATTGCTTCGGGTGATGGTGGGTCCTCAAGAGAGTCGGGGCCGAAGCAAGAGTCCGTCTTCACATAATCCACACCCCAGGACACGAAGGTCTGAGCATCGGTGACTTCATAACCCGAACCTCCGGGACGACCGGCACAGGTCCAACGACCCCGATCTGTGTAAATGCCAAACTTCAAACCTTTGTCATGGACGTAGTCTGCAACATTCTTCATGCCATGCGGAAATGCTTTTTCATAAGGCACCAGTATCCCATCTTCTCCTCGCCGATGTGCCCAGCAGTCATCGATCACCAAATATTCATATCCCAAAGCCGGTAATCCTAGGTCCACCATCTTATCAGCTACCTTGGTGATGTTCTCTTCTGAGACACCTTCACATTCGAAGTCGTTCCAGGTGTTGTAGCCCATCTGTGGGGTGTTTCCCAGTCCATTGTCCAGTCCATGAACAGAGAAGAACACCCCGGACAAGCTTGCAAGGAGTCTCATTATGGAGCGGTTCAGTTGCTGACTACCATTTGCTGAAAAGCCCGAGACATTGGTCCATTAAGCAGTATCACAGAACACTCACCTCAAGGTGCTGCTTCATGAGACCTGGCACTAGACGTCAAAGAGGAGTGTGTCCTGACGACAAAAACAAAGTAAAGCACTTCTTAGCGCCGTTCATCACCCGACAAAGTCTGTTCAGTCTAACAAACGAACGACGGACAATCCAAGAGAAACAGAAAGGAGACAGGCAACAACATAGGCAGCAACTGACGACGACAGAGACAGCGACAACGACTCAGATCGGCCCTTTTCCGAACGGACCATCTTGGAGCGTCTCTGTCTGCCAGTTGCAAAGTGATGCGGGAGCTGTTCAATTCGGTCAGCTCTTCTGGAGTCCTAAAGCAAAGTTGAAAACTAACAAAACTACCCAGATCTAGGTAACGGAATGCGACAGCTGAACAACTTCCTTGTAGTTGCACGGTGACATACGGTGACAGTCTGGCTCGCCGCAGACTGGGCGAAGGAGAAGACTCAGATTAGCACTCAGTGGGCCGAGGCTCGCCAGCTCATGCTACTTACTGCCGTTTAGGGCTGAGGGTGAAGGATTTCGGGCTTAAAGTTTAATAAGGTTCAGGGATCCGCGCACTTTGCGGATTGATAGATCAAGGAAATTGGGAATGGACCGGTTGAAGTAGGTTTGAGGCATTGCTGCACCTTCTTTACAAGTCCTCTCCACCTCTTGAACTACAACACGTGAGATCCAGAGTGCATGGCCAAGCTCACTAGCTGCAAAGGGGCTGAGCCTGAGGATGGGATCATTCCTGAGAGGGTGGGCTGAGGATAGAAGTTCAGAAGTGCATCTTGCTTCATTCAATTCAGGCTTGGAAACTCTTGCTTCTGGGCTGAAGACCCTGCGCTGCAATCGATGGGTCTAGTTGTGAACTGGGCACAAGCTGCTGATGCGCCGTGATTTGCTCCGGAGATCCGGAGATCGATGTTGAAAGATGCAGCGCAATGAAAAGGAGAAGCAAAATGGCATCCGAAACTCTGAAGCCCTGAAGCCTGATCCGTCTTCGCATGAAGCACGCAGCCATCTTCTGAGCAAGCCGGGTCTGCGGCCCCGGTGGCCATGCTCCTGGAGAAGGGGCCGGCAAGCTGAGCAGGCCATTGGTCCCTAGGTAGGATGGTCTGAAAAAGTCGTTTAAGAAAATGTACGAAAAGAATGATGAAACATTACATAACATAGCATAACATGAAGTATAACACAACAAAGCAGAATATGAAATGATATATGATATAGCATGGTAAAACAAAAATGACATAATATGATATAGAACAATAGAATATGGTACAATATGATATGATATGACATAACAGAACAAGATAAGAAGATCGTATGTCTTATCATATCATATGATACAATATCATGTAATATGATATATTACAGCATAATACAAAACATAAAAGAGAATAGAACAGAATGTAATATGATGCAATATAATACAATACAATAAAATATAGTACAATATATACTACAATATACTAGAATAGAATAGAATAGAATAGAATACAATATAATATGATCTTAGAGAATATATTGCAATGTAACACAGTGTAATATAATGTAATATAACACATATAATGTAATATAATGTAATGAAGCACAATATAATGATATGATGTTTTCTAATACAAGCTAATACATTATATGATATGCTATGATAAAATACGATAATTTATAAAAAAAAAAAGATACGAGAGAATGTGATACAATATAGCAGCAGTGTCAAATGCAAACTTTGCTTCGCTGATAATGGGTCAATCAGTCGAGATTTGATTGTTTGCAGGGATGCGTCTGCAGAGCATCCCCGCTGGTGTCAAGCAGTTCAGCCCGTGAAATGCCTGCACTTCAGGATCCAAATCCGAAAAAGCCACTTCCTCCTCATCGACCCCAATGCGCGATGAATCTGAGAAGAAGCCTTGAGCGGCTACAGATGGCAGCTGGGCCAAACAGCCTGAAGCTCCTAAGCCCTGTCCTCTTAGTCGTCGTCCGCAGTCAGCTCCACCCCCCCTTCTGTGCCGGGCAACTCCAGCCTGGGCACTAGGGCTTTGGTGGACACTGTAACCACTCCCCGTCGGCGAGCAAAGGAGATTACAGGCGGAGCTTGGAGCCTGAAGGCGAGGAAAGTCCAAAGGCTCCGATCAGTCCGACACAGAGAGAGCGCCACTTTGACCGAAAGCAAAACCGTTTAAGACAGTACGAGTCCGACGAGCCTACACCTCGGCCTTCCTAAGGCGATCACCCAGCCAACGCGATGTACTCACGCAGCCTCAGCATTGCAAAAAGGAAGGCATTTGCAGAAGTAAATGCCAGCGTGCGATGTGCAAAGACTTCATTCTCCAGGAGTTTAACAAAACTGGCAGAAGGCTATGTCGTGTGCGGTGGTCTGCCAATCCAAGATTGCTTTCGTTACTCCAGCGACTTGCGCAGCGTGGATGCATCAAGCTTTCCGTCGAGTGCAACCAAGGGAAGAGGGCTGTTGCGCCATTGAGTCCGTCATAGCCACCGGCTGCCCAACGCTGGTCGCTCTCGGACTGCCCAGAGGCCGCCCACACCACCCAAGAATGCCCAACGACATGTAACAAGGAAGCGACAAAGACTCCGGGCCCTTGGCATCTTGACCTCGTCCGTCCTCTTCTTGACGATGGCCTGCAGTGTAACTGACGGTGGCTGAAACATCGATATGAGGCACGCGAAAATTTGCATTGCATGCAAATTTCACCGTCAGATACATCTTTGCGAAAAGGCGCAAACCGATGCCGTAAGCCAACAGAAGCGACCATGATGCCCACCTGACCTGAAATTCAAAGTCAGCCAGAGATCCAACATGCTGATCCCTGCCACACCTGAGAAATGCCCTTCGGATTCGAGCGTGGTGGGGGTGGATGCTTCCCAGTCTCCAGCACCCATCAGACACTCCCCGTGGCCTTAAGGTCTCGAAACTGCGTCGTAGAACCCAGGTGCTGGCGCGAGAGCTTCGATGTCAGGGCTGCTAAGGGTGCAGCATCATTATGATTCTGGTATATTGAGATGATGTCGGCGATGGTTCTTACTACGATACTCATCTATGATTGCTTTTTCATCTATTGAGTCAGGGTGTAGGGTCTACGTGCCAAGGTCATGGGGCCAATCAGCTCAATCAAGAGGCCCTGGGACCGGATGCGTCTTGGAAAGCTGAATAGGTTTCTTACCCTTGAGCTCTAGGGTGGTGGCGGCGGAGCGCCTGAAGCTCTACCAAAGCCAAACTCGACTCTGACAGACACATGCAAAACCTTGCGAGATGCAATCCTTTCGAAAAAAAGAGACATAGACACTCGACTGTGACACGACTTTCTCTGCGTCTCTGTTTGCATTGTATTGGTATGTATCGACAAATACAAGGATGGAAAGACAGAAAGAAAGAAAGAAAGGCATGAGAGCCCGAGGCTCAATTCACTGTTCAGCAGAGGTTTCTCCCCCAAAACCTAGAAGCCCTAAACGCCAAACCTGAAGAAACCCTGAACCCTAAAACCGTGAACACTAAAACCCCCCAACCCCCTGCAGCAGCTCAGACCTCGGTCAGCTGATTCTGAGAGAGGGCCACCTGGGCCCCGGCCTGGCAGGTAGGAAAACCGGGTGAGGGCATGAATGTAGCAAGCTACCGTGTCTTACAATCAAACCGGATATGCACACATAAATCTATATGCACATGTATATGGATATGTGTATATGTATATGTATATGTATATGTATATGTATATGTATATGTATATGTATATGTATATGTATATGTATATGTATATGTATACATATATGTATACAT
>CAJNJA010082620.1:0-20430 GCA_905231915.1 Symbiodinium necroappetens | reverse complement strand
TAAAGGCCCTAAACCCTCAACCCCAAAACAGCGTCTGTCAAGTTGTTCAGCCCAGGGGCCGAAGAGCTCTTCCTGCCAGTGACGGGTGAGCACATGTGTAGTCCTAGGTTCCAAAGTAGTTCCTTTTTTGGTGGTTTATATGTAGGATCCTACAGGGTAACCCCAAAAGGGAGCTACCTTGGAGCCTATGGGTACTCCTAGAGGAGAAAAAGCAGGCTCAAAAAAGCTCCGGTATTCCAGGAGCAGCCTCCGAGCCTCTCTGAAACCCGCCTGGACCCTGAAACCGGCCCGAGGATGAAGATGGACATTGAGGGCGGAGAATGGCGGCTTAGGGGCGGATTCAGCAAGACATGATTGGCAGTAGCACAAGTCACTGCTTTCGAGTTTAGAGCTGAGAATTCTTGTTTGGTTTTAGAAGGCGATCCCTTCATGCCCTGGCTGCTGGAACACCCAGGCAAGCTTTGGGAACGGCCAGTGATGAGACCTTGAGGAAGTTTCGCCAGTTGGCTTCTTGGCTGTCCAGGGTCCTCTCGGAGTGTTTCATGAGCATAGCAAAGATGCCAGAGTGGGTGCCAGAATACCAGCCATCAAGAACAGCTTTAAAACGTGGAATGATCTGCGGGAGCAAAGATCCAAGTCTGGGAACATCACAGAATGCCCGGGCACCAGCGATTCAGGGGCCTTCTTAGGGCTAGGTGAGGCAAGAAGAAGCGTGCACAAGGTATCTTGACCTAAGCATGTCGAGGTTGCACGAGCATGTGGGAGGCTTCATGTCCACTCAGGGCTTTACAAGGATGCACTGGCATCGATGCGTTCAGGATCGAGTTTAAGGGGTCGAGGGCAAAGTACCACCTTATTTTCCTTGATTCAAACGCCCGCGAGCCGACACCCCAGACCAGCAGATTGAATCCGGATATCTCCGGAAACAGCACGATCCAGGTGGGTTTAGGGTTTACAGCTGGTTCTGAGACGACTACAATCCGAGTGAGGTGGTCGAGTTCCATTGGCTTGGTGACGAAGAGCAGCACGTTCAGTTCGTGTCCACGCTGCGACGTTTGAAGGAAGCAGGATTCCGAGTCGTGCCTGGGAAAACGAGCCCAACGTGTCCCGTACCAGATGCCATAAACCCCCTAATCAAACCGTGAGTTTCTGTCCTTTCATAGTCCTGGTTTCCGGGCTTCAGACAGGCACAACGCCAGGCCGGAGCTTAGGGTCCCAACCAAGTCTTACATCTAATGCTCCTCAACCCATCGGCAGGTCATTGAAAGAATTCGGCCACGACATATTCAACGACGGATGTAATAACATAGCCATTCTTAGTCCACACGAGATTGCGTGGCGGATCGAGGCTTTCCGTTTCCACAAAGAGTTTAATCTGCAAGTGAAGCATTGTCACTAGTCTTTTTACGCATTGAAGTGTGTAACTCCACGTCCTGACCGACCGCGCGACAACTGGAGCAGCATCCTAGGTGCACCTCCACGGCAATAATGCTGCTCGCATGTACGAATATGGCGATTTCCGGATACCCCATGTCCTGGAAGTCACCCTGGATTCGCAGGGCCCGGAGATACCTTGCATCACCGCTGCTTGTCAAGTCACTAGATGTCGTTGTAGTTATTGGACAGAGTCTCTCCTGTGGGCTTCCTGAGAACCGGGGCTACAATGAGTTAGGACCCCCCTTACCCAGTTTGGGTATATGGCACCACCCGCCCCAATCTAAGATACACAATATGAAATACTCCCATCCACACTCTAGAATCCCAATACTCCTATCTATCCAAGTAAAATTTCTACGAAATTCCATCACACGACGCGTGGTGCCATAGCCCAAAAGGGGCAAGGGGTTCCTTGTAGAATTTGGTTCAGGGTTTAGGGTTAAGGATTGCGGGTCTGTTTCTTAGAACGGGGTCCTAACTCAATGGTGGAGCATTATCTCTCCTGTACGAGTGGGGAGAGAGTTCATCGCTTGTCCCAAACCCCCCTTGACCGCCAACGTTCAGCACGCAGCCCTCAGTTGTCAACAGTGTCAGTATCGGGGTGACATACCCAGAAAGCCTGGAAGTGTCCGCGCATATTCCACATTCGGTGACATGCACTCTCTTGGCTTCTTGAGGGGATTCCGAATGACAAGAAGCCTTTGTTGGTAGTTTCGCATACATTAATCTCACGAGCACCTATCTGACCCTAAACCTTAAAGCCCTAAACCCCCAAACCCCGAAACCCAAAGCTAGACCCTGGATCCATATCTCAGGACGAGGTGCGCTCGCAACTCGACCATCCCAACCTGGCGACCAAACCAGAGTTACCCTTGGCCCACCTACCGGGCTAAGGTTGCTAGAGGTGACTCTCAGGGGTTTAGGGTTTAGGGCTTAGGCTTGGGGCTAAGTGGGCTACTGGGCCTCTTCTGCCCTTTGAACCTGTGTGCGAGCTTGGGCCATCTGCAGAGGAAAACAGGGGCGCAGTTGAGCAGAAGTCAGGGAATGCCCGCGCCCCAAAGGCTGCTGAAGCCCGAACTCCAAAACCCACCGGCATAAAACCTTAGAGCTTCTGTAGCCCTGAACCCCTTACGAGCCTTGCACCGAGTTTACCCCCACGTCACCGACCCCCGATTTGGGGTATACTTTTCTATACAAGCTCGAATGATTGTAACGGGAGCAGGAAAGTACATCAAAAAGAGAGAACCAGACGCGCTGACATCAGGCCGCTCATCGGCCGAGCGAAGCCAGGCTCGTCCCAAGGGCTCTGCCGTTCAGAGCTCTCGTCAGAATAGTATGTGTGTAGTTCTCTAAACTCAGGTCTCGTTTAGGGTCCTTTGTATTTGGGAAAAAGGGACCCTAATTTAGAGGACTATCCATGTGAATTTTGAGGTTACCCGTAGTTCATTAGGAGAGTCCGTGAGTCATCTTGCTGATCACTGGCCTCTTGGCCAAAAGAGAGGCCCCAGGGCGACCAGACCTTTGCCAGGATACGTCAGCAGTCTCCATGGGTTAGGATGTAGGATGGTGCAGAGTATCAGGACTCACTCTTGGGTTTGGGGCTCCCAATCGTGGTGGTCAGCAAAACAGGCAGAGATAGTCAGTGCCGCAGACGATTTTTGAAGAGCTGGGTGGTAGCGGTGTTTGGTTTCGGAGCTTGTCGACGTTTTCCGTCGTCGGGCTTTGTCAGCTTCTGGAATACGGGGCACCTTTCCCAAATCCAGGTACCTGATGCCACCGAATCTGCGCGACCGACCGTTTTGGGATTGCACGAGCTTTCCGCCACTCGACGTATGAAATGTGATGCATGAACATTACCTCCTCCCGACAGGAAACAGGCGCGTAAAGAACCTGGTAGTTCCTGTTTGCACAGGAGGATCCATGGGCAAACCATATTATAACGTCCACCCAGACCTCATCCGTTCCCCAGAGCATCCACGGGCCAAAACCATGATAATGTCCACCCAGACCTCATCCGTTCACCAGAGCATCCGTGGGCCAAAACCATGACGGCGACATCCATGGGCCAAAACCTTGATAACGTCCACCCAGACATCATCCGTCCCCCAGAGCATCCATGGGTCAAACGTCCACCTAGACCACATCCGCTCCCCAGTGCACCCATGGGTCAACCATGATATCAACCACCAGACCACATCCTTCCCCCAGAGCATCCACGGGTCGACCGTTCTTCTGAGCGTTGGGCCAAAACCAGAATAACGTCCATCCAGATCTCACACTGGCCCATGTCCAAAACCATGATAACGTCCACGCAGACCTCGTCCGTCCCCCATGGCATCTGTGGGTCAGCCGCGAGCATCCATGGGCCAACTGTGGTAACGTCCACGCAAACCGCGTCCTTTCCTCAGAGCATCCATGCGCCAACGGTGATAACGCCCGCCAGACCTCTTGCGCTCACAAAGCCAAATAATGCATCCTTTGACTGGGACTCAGAGCATAAACTGAAGGCGGCAAGACGTCCCAAGACTCCATTCCCTCGTCCTCCCTTGCGAGGCCAATTTTAGAAGTGCCGCTTACCCAAGATTTCATTCAGGCTGTGGCTGACATTTGTGATTCCCAGATTTTTAGCCCAAATATCATCGTATGTGCACAAAGCAATGGCATTTGTGGATGTTCAGACACTACCCTTTGCTTTCCTAAGTCTCTGGTTGTCAGCCTAGCCACCGAGTTCCGAACACGAAGTGCCCAAAACCCGACTGAAAAGCACTTCGCATGCGTTTAGTCTCCAGGTTTTTTGTGCGCCTGTGACCTCCTAAAACGGGTGATTCGCAGCAGAGTTTCAATTTTCGGCACATGGATCAGAGATGACCTAGACTCTAAACTCTTGAACTCCTAAAATTCCCGAAATCCTACATCCGAGCGCCCTCCCAAGAGTCGCAAGGGAGCAGACCTGAAGAAAGAAAGGGGTCCATCTTCTATCTTGCCGGTCAAGAGTTCAATGCTGAAGTTGATGTCCTTGGGGATCCTCCGGATCTTGGGTTTAGGCTGTAGGCTTCAGGCCACCGATAGAGAGACTAGCTTCCCCTTGCGAGGTGACGGCTTAGGGTGCCATGTTTGGGAGGGCATTCTTAGAAGGAGCCCGCAATCCACGATGCTTCTGAGTTTCTGATGCAAACCTCCCATCGCGAAGCTAGGAGCAGACCCCCCAAGAGCTCGGCCCGTTTTGCAAAGTCCTTCAAGCATCTGGGCACTGCATCCAAGGACCTACTGGTCTGGCAATGGCACGGCGGTGTAACTTGGTTGAACTGGGAGTGGCGGAGATGAGATGAGTTGCTGCGAGGTTCTTACAGACTGCCGGCTCCTTTTCAAAGGGTTCAGCTCTGACTACTGAGCGATCGGCTTCGCGGGACACCATCCTGGGGTAAAGTTGTCGTCGGCGATTTTTAAGGTACAGCCAAATGGAAAAAATCGAAGTACCATAGGAAGCACAGATGCTCGTAAGAATATCCCCCTATTGCATAGACGTACTCCCTATACAGGAAAATTTCACCCTCCCCCCTCCGNNCCCCCCCCCCCCCCCCCCATAAAAAAAACCTCCTATTTTGTGTATTCAGGCCCCCATGTTGCCCGATCGACCGAAGTCGGGACGACCCCGACCGCTCCCCTGCAAGGAATGCCACCCCCATGGAGCTCCACTACGGTGGGGCAGCGATTTATAGGCGGCCGTTCTTTTAGGGTTTACGGTTTAGGGTTTTCATGAACTCTGGAGAAGCAGGGGATGCAAACCGGAAGCTCAGGTGGCATCATGAGAATCTGGAGCATTGACCTTGGGAGTCTGCTCGTGCATACCATTCAAACTCTTGAAATCTCAGGAGCACCTTGACTCCCTCTGGTGTGCTTGAATTGATTTCCATTGGGCTCCGGGGTTGAAACTGGCAGCCCTGCATCGCGAAGCCGGGGACCCTGTGTCAGGTTAGCCATGCTGCCATCTGCAAGCATTGGTGTGTCCAAAGATGCAGATTGGCAGGCCGGACCACCTATATACTCCTATGTCAGGCCTGATGTGTTGTTTCTCCGGTCCTGAACCTTGGCCATGATGGCCTGGCGACAAAATTTTTGTCGGCGTGTGAGTTGTTGGCTTTCTGCCTCCCCTCCCCTCTACCCTCCTACCCTCTGTCTCTCTGTCCTGTCTCTGTTGATTGGCATCGTGTCCGTGTACCTCTCTCGATTTGTCTCCCTCTTTCTTCCTCTCGCCTTTTTTCAGCCTCTCTCCCTCTCTCTCTTTCTCTGTCTTCTCCCTCGCTCAGCACTACACCCTCGCCAGTCACCCTAAAGCAGTCTATTCTATGCATGTTGTCGCAAGTTATGAACATTGTCAGAGAAATATCGATTATGACGCACTTCACGCCTCATCTTCATCTCTCTATTTGCTGTACGACACACGATATGCTGTGTGACACCTCATGGGGTAAGCCACTCCTAACCCTTGTTTGTAGATATGGAGGCGATGTTGTTGGAGGCTTTCTGGCTTCCGAAGATTAGACACTGGGAAGACCATGCAGTCAGCCCTAGTCCCCTGAACCGCAAACCCTGGACACCTTGAAGCCTTGTCAGGGCCCTTGTGAATGGACAGACTGTTCTGGGCACCTCACAGCTGAATTGAGGTGCGGACAAAGATCCTCGCAGCGGGTCGCAAACTCAACGTTCTCGGATCGGTTTCCCCCGAACAGAGAAATATTCGACAACCCACGCATCACCATCCCATTCCGTTCCGGGACTGCGCATACACATACTTGAAACTTACAGATGATGATACTCGTAGTAATGCACTGCACAGCATGCGAATACAGATTTTTGCCAGGCTTGCAAGAAGCTTATCTTTGCAAGGCAATGCACCTGAATACGATACCCATTCATTAATTGTACAGGCTTCAGTATGTGCGCTAGGTTGTCGCATTTGCGGTTTTTTTTTTTTTATGGAGTTCTTCTTGTTGTTGGCTTCTGGAAGTTGTGGCATGCCCGTTTTACTTAGGTAGGTCGTGGGTCTCATATTGCATTCCTCGCTTGGTGTATCTTCTCCAGCACTTTTCTTGGGTCTGTCATTATTGTCAATATTGTGCTTGGAGTTTTCGTGTTTGTTCGTCCGGTTGCCTTGCGGAACGGAACCTGTTGTAATGATGGTGATGATGATGAAGATGATCCACCCTGTTGAGATTTGGGTGCTGGTGCTGGTCGTGCTGGTTGAAGCTAGACCACCTGGTATGTCGCTACATAATCTCATTATGCCTGGTCCTAAAGACTACAAATTGGCGCGTACTTGTTGTGTTTCTCCTTCTGCGTTTTGGTTCCGCTGCGCTCGCAAGTCAGTTCCAGACAGACAGACGTGCGAGTGCGCATCGCGCCAACACATAAGCCATACCGATTTATGCGCATGAGTATGCTTCATGTACATCTACATCTGTATATCTCCACACCATGCCTACAACCCTTTTGCCGATCAGCCTTCATCTAATTTGCAAATTCTCAATCCCATTCATAAGCCGTACCTCCCTAACTTTTGGGCCCCAGGCATCAGCCCCCGAAAGTACCCGAGGCACCAATGGGCAACCAGCGGAAATCCGCGAGCTCCGCCCGGGCGAATCCACGTGGCTTGTCTTGATGAGAAGCCTTGGGGTGAATGCAACTTGTGGTAGTTCTAGCATTTCAGGGTTTTGGGTTTGGGGCTTAGGGTTTAGGGTTTGGGGTGAGCGCAAATTGTAGCCTTTGCTATAGTAGTTAATTGATTGCAATCATATTAAAGGGGCTGAGGGCTTGATAGTGTGCGGGCATAGCAGCCATGGTGGCCACTTTAGCCATTCTACTAGTATACTAATGGTAGTTAAGGCAAGCCTTTTTGTTTTAATCTTCTTTTATGCAGGACGCAAAGAGGTTTGAGGCTACTGTAGCCTAGGTGTGTCGAAAGGGGAAGCGCCAATGGGTAAACCTTGCCAATCTAGGGGATTGAAGAATTAGTACGACTAGTCATTGGGGTTCCGGAACATAACTACACCATAAGACACCGCAAGACTCCCTTTTCCTACTCATTCAGGCCCCATGTTAGTCCCCTCTCCATGAGGCCAGACTTCTCTAGCCTGCAATTGAGTCACAATAGAGATGGTAGCGCTCCGGGGCCATCTGGGCCATTGGCATCTAAGTCATCTTTGGGAGGAGTTGTTCAGAGGGACTTCCCGGGCCTTCTGCTTCAACGGAACCATCCGGATTTGGGGATGCGTCAAGCATGGCGACAAAGTGGGACGCCTGGGAGGATTATGCAAGTTGGTTGGCGTAGCTTTTCGGGTGTAGCTGTGACGAGTGGGAGGTTTCAGAGCTGCTGTTGAACTGTTATTTCATGCCCCCACCTCTTCGGCCGTGAGAGGTTTGTAGCTGCTTGCAGAGCCCTCTGCTCCAAAAGCAGCACTTATTCAAACACCGCACCTGCTCCGAACTTGAGCCGAACCCCTCCCTGTCGCCTAGAAGATCTGTCGTAGCTCCTTTCAACGGCTGTGAGTTCTGCCACCAGGGCCTGAACCCTAAACCCACAACCCTAAACCCTAAAACCCAAAGCCCTCCTTACCCCAGGACTTTTGAGGGTGAGCCTCGCGAGCTCTACGTGGTGCAGGCAGGACAAGGAAGGGAGTTCTAAGGGGCCAAGGCTCCTTTGAGGAAACATCTAGGCAGAGGAATTTGGGCAGAGGAATTCCGGGTTCTGGGTTGAAGTTGCTTTGAGGGATTGGAGTGTTTATAAGGTGTATCGCTGTGGGAGTGCAGGAGGTCGTAGGATGCGCAGGACTCGAAGGCATTACAGGGCGGCTTGCATGCATGAGAGTGTAGAAGCAGTTCCGATCGGCTTTCGCATGATCCACATACATCTTGAATTTGTTAAGGCTGGAATAGTCACAAGAAATGAATGCTTGCAGCAATCCGAGCACTTTACCAAGTGTTTGTAATTAAGTTTGACAGCTAGCTTCTTCTTGAAGAGTCTTCTCTTCATGTTGGAGGGGCGGCTACATCATTGAGCCGAATCATTTTCGAGTTAATGTCTTTCAGCAAGCATGGAAAGCAGGCGTCGATTAATCGTTTGCAAGTGTATGAAACAGCCTGTCTTGTTGAGCTGGATTTCGGAGAACGGATGGGTCACCTAATTGTGGATTGTGGATAGATGTGTAGATGGACAAGTACACTGTACACCGTGCCAGCATTGCTGTCAGGTCAATGTTGATCCAGAGGGGGAAACCCTCTCCAGAGACGACAAGGCAGCATCCATGGTTCCGGTTGAGGATTTAGGGTGTAGGAATTCCGTTTAGCTTCAACCAGCAGGCAGCCTTTGAAGTCAGGATTGTCTGGTTGCGTTCCACGCTTGTAGATCACAAGCCCAAACTCTTTCAGCAGCTTTAGGTCCTCAAAATTGCCGTTGACCTTTGCATTGGTGCACAAGTAATGGTGCATTTGCCTCTTTCCTCAAATTTGGGTCTTCGATTGATAAGCGAACGATTTTCTGCTGGTTCGGCAGGTTTGGGTGTGGAGTTTGAGAAATGCGGCCGTTCACGCGAGTGGAGTCTGTCTGGCCTTGTGGACTTGGCATCGCAGTAGAAACGAGTAGAAAAGTCGGATGACACAGCTGATTGAGAGTAGTTCACAGCAAAGTAGCCATACACAAGTAGCACTAGACAAGCATCCTTGAGCACTATGAGGGTAATTGCGAGACTGAAAGATGTGATATACTTCTGCGACACCAGAGGCCCACACAGAAAGTAGCAGCAGAGGCCCACTGCTCAGATGTTAAGATCAGACTATCAAGACACAATGGCGAAGCATCACTGGCACATGGGTATGGTGGCGGAGCAGACTGATTATAACTTATAGCTATAGTAAGAGCAGAGTATTGCTCAGTACATGGTATCATACATAGACCTGGCAATTGGGCAAGGTCACCAGCATTTCTCAATGATACGAGAAAACAGCAGTTAGTACTGAAAAAGCAGATCGGTTGGCCGTTCCATGCTTCAGGAGCACATGATGCTGGCCCTCTCGCAAAACTACTCGTAATTCGAGAACCATTGCAAGCCAGACATGTAGCGATGCTTAGGGAAGCCAGCAGCGATTGATTACGAAGCCTTCCCGGACTTGGCAGCGCGGGATGTGGAGTCTCTCGATCCCAATGTTTCTGGTGAAACGAGGACAGCAGCAATGGTCATAAGCTTCATGCTTTCTACCGTCATCATCGCATGGTGGTCGTTGTACAAGAGCAAAACGGTTGATCGAGCCCGAAGCCGTAAACCCGCAAGCCATCAACCCGCGAAGCCCGAAACCCAAAAGACTTAAACCGGAACATCTAAGCAGCAAAAATGCCCAAACCCTCGAACACTAACAAAAAGGGAAGCGGTAGGAACTGGTTCCAAGCGCCAATGCCTTATAGCGGCAGGCATATAGATGTACACACACACAGGCACATGCTCTTCCCTCTCCATATATGTTGCATACATATGTATATACAGATATGTAACATATGTATGTGTATATGTACAAATGAAAAAGTAGTTAAATAACTAACGAATTGACTAACTAGCGCTTTGTGAATATATATATATATATACTATACACACAGACATACCTAATTCCTGAATCTTTTTGACCCAGCCCTATACAACAGCTCAAGCTTTCAGGGCTCGGTCTGGGCTCGGGAGGACTGCAAGGAGGCCTCGGATCAGTCGCGAGAGTTTTTTCGGACGTTGCTGGCTTAAGGGATGTATATGGGTACTATAAGGGTACTAGAAGGGTACTACAAGGGTATTATAAGGAATGTAGATGGGTACTATATGGGTACCATAGGGGTACTATAGGGTTTAAGGGTTCCTTCGTTTCGGGAAAGTGCATGAGGGATCCGTCTATAGTATGAGCATGTAGCAGAATGTTTAAAGAAGTTTTTTTGGTAGAGTAGGGATCCATCTACAATGCGTGATAAGGTTTAGGGTTCATTACAGCGTATCGAAGATCCTGTTGTTACTCTGCAACACACTTTCAATACAAAGGTTTGGAGTCTAGAGGTTTGAGGGTTAGGGTTTCACTAGGGTTTTGGGTGAAGGCTTCCAGTTATGTGGGGCTTTAGGGTTTAGGGGAATCTTCCATATTTCTGATAGGTTGGATCACAAGATGTCCGATGTTATCGGGTGAAGGCTTTCCCTTTATTGGAGGTTCTGCTTTGGCGGGCAAGCGCATGGAATGTGGGGTTGTAGGTCTCGTGGTTGGGGAGCTTTGCATTATGCTTTGAAGGCTGCAAGGGCGGAACGGGGCTTGCGAAAAGCACATTGAGGAGACATGAGGATGCCTGAAGGTTAAACGGTTGGCGGTTCCAGTTCAGATCATGGGATCTAGGAATCAGGGAGTAAATTGAGAGAGCCAGGAAGATGCCCAGAAGAGGCCCGCGAAGTCACCCGAAGCAATCGATCGTTCTCGGGCAGGCACAGGCAGTGCCAAGACTTGTTTGCCCCTTCCTAATCTATGCAACAGCAATCCCTCGACACTTATTGGGTAGAAACCCTTCAAAACAAGGATGGCTCAGGGAGGACGCGACCCAGAGCCGCTTCCTGACATGGCTCGAGTGGCACTCGGGTATGCCCTCAAACCCGAAAAGCCCTAAGCCCCACAACTTTAAAGAGACGGCTTGCAGCTTGTTCCGCGGTGCAGGTTGATCCGAGCTGCCAGGGGAAGGCGCGCCGATCGCGCATTCTTCTGCCAGGATTTGTCAGGTCCAGGTTTGGGGTTTGGGGTTTTTGGGTTAGGGTTAGGGATATTGCAGTGTTCGGAGGGGTTCCACGGTTTAGGTTTGGGGGTCAGGGTTTAATGCAGAAGCTCGAATAAGAACAAGAATAAGAAGGAGAGTAAGAATAAGAATAAGAATAAACATACTCCGTGCTTTTCTGCAATAATTTCGCCGGGGCTGTCTGTAGGTCCCATTGTTCAGGGCTTCCGGGTTCGGCAAAAAAAAATCCTACAACTCAGTCGACAGGCCTGGTGATGCATTCTGGTGTACCCCCTGAACCCTAGGCCCTAAACCCTGAACTCACTCCAAACCCCAAACCCTGAACCTTGAACCCTAGAGCCCTGGCTTTGAGAGGCCTGGACCACAGCCAGCCAAGGTGGGTTGTATCCGCGCCTCAGACCTTGACTCACTATTGGAGGTTTAGGCATCCGTAGTAACGTCCCCTTTGCGACTCACCCCGGTAGAAGACTGCTATGGGATGCCGCAGACCTTGATTATCTGTGGAAGTCTGAATAAAATCTGTACAGTTTTCCCGCGAGGGTCCTGTATTATTCAGCGGTTTGAAGACTTAGTCCCACGAGCTCTTGGGCCTCCCATATATAGTTGCAGGTTAAAGACAACCAAATTTCAGTCTGATCTTCGGGCTTCTTTTTTGTACTTGGGTAGAAAATACAGGCGGTACAGTCGTAGCAGCAGTAACAAAAGCTGCAGTAGCACGAGGGTTTCGGATTCGACCAAGACCAGGGCGAGTTTAAGACATGAGACCAGCTGTGGCGCTGCAAACTTTCAATCCGTCATACCTTTGAGCTCTCAAACTCGGAACTCGGCGGAGGGTAGAACTCGATGCTTTTCAATCCGTCAAACTTCCAAAAAATCGAACTCTCAAACTTTCATGCCCAAACTCTAACTCTACCACTCTCGAAAGTTCGAACTTTCAAACTCCCTCCACACACGAGCGGGCACCCAAAACGCTACCACAACCATGTACAACAAACTCTGCTTCCGGCCTTGGAGCAATTTTAGGCTTTGGTTGGCTTTCGAGGCTTCCTTTCAGGTCATAGCGTCCGAATGATCTTGAAAACCAGCTTGCCGGGCGCAGGGATCTTCCTACTTTCTGTCAAGGGCTTCACGGGACTTCAGCAGTCTTCCCTCCTTGAGGCTTAAGCCCTGCACTCCATAGTCCGAACCCTACTCCTAAACCCCAAATGCCATAATCCTTAACCCAACCATCCCTAAGCGCTAGATTCCGCTAGATCCTGATCTGCAACCTTAACTCCTGAACCCATGAGCCTAAACTCTTGGACTCAGACCCTCCCAACAAAGCAGCCCTAAAACCCTAAAGCCCTAAACCCTAAACCCTAATCCTGAAACGAATCCTTCCAACAAGGGGCCCCCGACCAAGCCGAGGAACCTAGCGACGGCGGGACTCCGCTCGCCTTTACTGGAGCTGCCAAAGGACCCGAAGCTCGGGATTATTCGGGGGGTTTAGGACATTTAGGGCTTGTTGAAGGCGCAGGGTGGGCCCGCAAATTTAAGCGGGCTCATAGAGTCTTGCATTTACGTTTCTCAGGTGTAGGTTTAGCAACTTCGTGTGTGCTGTAAGCGTTGAAGGCTCCGGGATGCTTTTGGGGGCGGACTTTTTTGAGGCGGCAAACCTTGCGACGGAGCATCCCCAAACCCGTAAGCCCTTGAAGGTAGGAAAACTTCGAGGTTCGAATTGCTCGCTTTTCCACAGTGCTTCCTTCGGCCAGATCTTCGGAATAAGGGTATAGGACCGGGGCCAGGATGTAGGGTCCGAGATGCATGTTCCAGGATTGTGACAGTGGCGATCGGAGGTTTGAGGTTTAGAGTCTCCAGGCTTCGGTTGTAGTGCGGTTGAAGGGAGGGGAGCGTCAGGGTTTCGGGTTTCGGGGCGACGACAGCTTTAGAAGACCTTGGGCTGGCTTGTGAAGAGGCCGGCAACCTCACCATGAACTTGACTGCGTGGTGGGACATGGAGGAGCAGGCACCGGGGCTGGGTCAGCCTCTGCTTCCGGGAAACATGGAGAGCCTTCGGTGCTATTGTACCCGTTCATTTTTTGGCCGTAAATGAGTCGTGCTAGGCTCTCAGACTCGAAACCCATAGATGCATTTTTATGAACCCTGAAGCACAAAACGCTAAGTTGCACCTGGCCCTTCATGCCAAGTTAAAGCCCAGCCCCCCCACGCCCCAAAGCCAGAAAGCCCTAAAGCACCAAATGCTAGAGTCTGCTAGAGCCCATTGGGCAAGGTCGGGCCCTTCATGGAGACCACCACAGCGGGCTGCGAGGTGAAGGGCTGGGATGGCGTGCAGGCGACCTGGGGGAAGGGGGCAAGCCAATCTAATCTAATCAATCTAATTCAACATAACTTAAGAGTACAACACAATATTATAGAATGATATGATAAAAATACAAGGCTTTCAATGACTGAAGACCAGGAGCTTCTGAGACAAAAGGGGGTATGTTTTTTTTTGGCGGGCGGGGGGGGGGGGGGGGGGGGTCAGTAGAAAGGACTTGAGTTCTGCGGGTAGACGCTTCAGTTTCCATCGCCTGGTTCCTGTTGAAGCTGTGAGTTGGAGTTGGCGGTTGCACGGCTTCCGTTGCGTAGTTTCGGTCATGGGAGTCTCAGGAATGCTTTAGATATTGATTTCGAGGTATTCTTGGTAAGGTCCCTTCTTAGCTTGTTTGGAACTGCACTCGGTGCAGAGTTTGGGACGTCAGGAGTTCTCTGGCTCGGGTTTAGGGTTTAGGGTGATCGACAGATATGCCGGACCATCGGTACGTGTCTTAACATGGCTGGGGGGAAAAAAGACCTTCGTGGGATAGCTGCTGCAGCCTGTGGTACGACAGAATCAGGTGAGGACTTCTTTACTGGTTCAGGAGCGCTGACTAGAATCAGGAGATCGGCAGAATCAGGGAGTCCGGTCAGACTTTGGAATGAAATGCCTGAACCCACACAGTGAAGAAAGCAGGCCGCGACAGTTGAAGTGAATGATGCAGGGACAACAGGACCGACTGTCAGGCAGCTGCAGCGGCATCAGCCTGACACCGAAACTGAAGGAGTTTATGATTATGAGGCATGTTCAGGCTCTGGATACCAATAAGGTTAGACATGGATGCTTAGGTATTGCTCCGAGGCGCTTACGCAGGATTGGGCGGCTCGTGGCTGGTAACTCGGGAAAAAGACGGCTAGTGACAGTTCCAGCTCTGGAACAAGAACGTCTAGACCTGCAGGGCAAGCACACCGAGCGACCTAACCCCAACTCAAAAACCCAGACATGCTGTTTGTGGCATTTGAGCTCAAGAAAGCTAGACTCCTGCGCGCACGACCCGATCGTCAGGTGCGGCTGCACATCTACAAGACACCCGGGATTGAAACTGAGCAGCACGGCTCTGGCGACGAGGCAGCCGAGTTCACAGCTTCGCTCGCAGCTTGTTATGGGGTAAACCCTGTAAACCTAAGCCCTCAACCGTGAACATTGAGCCGCAAAGCCCCGAGCCCACCGACGCGAACTGTTTCATCCTTCAGCTCAACTCCGACTCCAAACAGATCCAGCGCCCAAGTCCGGGGCACTCTCATTAGGCCACTTCTCATAGAGATCCGCTGCGCACTAAGCCTCGAGGTGGTGGTGCTGCGACCGAAGGGAGGCTACGATGATCTCGAGACTGTGAAGGCAGTCGCCACTGGGCTGCAGCCGTGGCCTCGAGCATGCCCAGCACCGTGTTACACCCCATTTTACCCCAGGGCCCTGGCAAGACCTCCAAGCCGGTCCCAATCTTTGCATCCGAGGCGTCCTTTGCCAGACAGGCTCTTCGCTGCGAGATGGCTTTTTTGGGTTCGGGGGTCAAGGCATGAGCCTGCAGTGTTTCAACTAGAGTATTGTGGTATGTTGTGGTAAAAAATGCATGGGGACGATTGGGCACATTTGCTTGCTTCCTCTACTTCGAGGCCTCTTGCCACTTGGAGTTTTGGTGCTTTGTGGATGTCCTGGGTCGGGTTTAGAGTGTAGTGTTCTTAAAACCCTAAGCCCTCATAGCAGCCCTGTGGAGTAAGCTTATAGTCAACCCTAAGCTCTCAACCCTGACGGCATGGAGAAGGGGGCATGGCGAGCTTCTGAGACCGAGACATGCCGGCATATGGGGTAGTTACATTGCTACAGAAGTTTCAGCTTACAAATTGGCCTCTTTCTCCCTTGTGGGCCGTTCTTATCATTGATGGGTCGAGGCTTTACTTCTCTTGAGCAAAACGCGGTGCCTCCGTAGATTGAGCGTGGGTGAGGGGCAGCAGCACCACAAGCAGAAGCCTACAACCTGTAACTGTCACAGTCGGTCGGCTTGTGTACTGCGAGGGTCAAGTGCTGCCTCTGCGACGGTGGAGAAGCACTTATCGCTCATAGATACCATTTTTTTTCACATGCGGCGGAAAAGTTGAAAAAAAACGCACAACTCCTGGGACTGGCGACTGTTTCCACTCCCTCCTAGTCCGGCAGGCAATTGATGCACAGTACCCATCGGCCTACCGGCAAGACTGCGCATCTCAAGATGGGTGGACAGGCTTGCTCGTCCTGTTTCCTTTACTTGTGCCATGCTCGGTTTGGGGATCATTGCATGGGCCATACCGCAGCATGAATTTCCCTACCCGTCTTGACTTACTAGCTACAGCAACGGAGCAATCCCAGCTGGTGTGTACGCCTTCCACCGGTGTACTCTGTCGAGTTCGGTGTTCATGTTTGAGTTTTGTGGGTTGGGTTCAGAGGAGGGCGATGAGACTTGGTTTTGCATACTACAGCAAATTCCTCCACCTAGTAGCCAAGGGGTCAGACCGTGGTGCAGGGGTTGTGGGACACTCTCAGTTCGAACTTATGCTTCCTTCTGAACCCCCCCGTGAACTGTGCACTTTACGATGCAGCTTAGGCAGTTACTGTAGACCTTATGCGCTGCTGCTAGTGCTGCCGGCTGCTGCCAGATTGCAAGGCAATATTGCGTGGCCGCTGTCCTTATTTACGAAGTATGTGTATTCTTCTTCTTGATATACGTCCCCATCATTCATGCCAACAGAGCCAGCTGCCCCGGACGTTTCAGAAAACCAAGGTTACATGTCATTTTGAGTCCTTACAATCAGGATCCTCCTATCTAGAGACACGACTGGGGTTCACTGGAGTTTCGTTTCTTATCTTCGCACGATGCAGCAGCCCTTCAACGTCGATCCTCGATTCGCACCTCTCAAACTGCCCGCAGGGCGCAGTCATGGGAAAGGCTTCACATCCCACCTGTTCGACTTGAATGCTTTTGGAGGAGAGGGTTGAGGGTGTACAGCTGAGGGTTCAAGGCTGACTGCCCGGCGTTGAGGGCTTGAAGCGTGTGCGTCAGCCGTTTGCACGGGTTTTAAGCGTGCAGCCACACTCAAGGCGAAAGCCGCAAAGCTGAATTAACACCAGAACTCCCAGCGCCCCTAAGTCTTCAGACCCACAGCCACCGACATTGCATCGGGTGGTGCAGCTGTCCTCATGTGATGCACCCTTCAAAGCCTCAAGCCTCAAGTCTCAATTTCAAGCCTAAACCCTAAGCCCTAAACTTCTAAACCCTTAACCCTTAACCATTTATCGTCGAACCCTAAGCCCTAAACCCTAAACACGGATTGAAGTCGATGAGTACATGGATAGAGAGTCAGGGCTCGAGTTTTGCAAGCTCACCAAATGGCAGGCTTGCTGGTTGCCTTCTACAATGTAGATTCCTGAGCTAAGACGTTAGCAGACAGAAAAAGGCCTTCAAAAGAAACCTAAACCAAGAAACTTGAAGCAGCAAAACTTTTCAGGGCAGGGAGCAGGTTGGCGTGCTCTGCTTCTTCGAGCTTACTTGGTTTTAGTGTTCGTTTTTGGTGTGATGTCCCAGAGTTTCAGGTTGCAAGGAGAGTTCAGCTTGCTTTATGAACTTCATTCTGGAAGCACCTAAGCGATGATGGTGGTGTTTGTTAATTCCTCTTTGCTTTTCTTTTGTCTGATTTTTGCCAGCATCGTATGTCGAAGAGTTGGAGAGTACGCACGTCAGCCAAAGAAGGGACTTAGGCTATGGGGTGAAATATGCTACAGTGAGATTGGGCTTGACCGTTGAAGCCGGTTATCACCGCCCAGCCCGTGCAGGGCAGAGAGCCCGCATCGAGGTGCAATTTGGGAATTCCGGTCCAGGAGTTCTGGGGGCTTAGGGGTTTAGGGTACTTGAGACGCTGGATGCACAACATAACGTAGACCCAAGATGAAGAGATCCTATCCCTACCACCCGGTTCCCTGATACGGTTAAGGTCAAAGAGACCTTCAGACCCATGAGGGTTGATGAATCCGTGATCGACCTGATCATGGATTGTCATTATGTCAATTGACGACACAAGTTCGCCACAAAGCCCGGAATGCTTGCCTCGTTGCCGACCTCCAGCTTTGCAAAGTCCGGCTAGCTTCTGATGATGTGACGTGATGGTCCTTGTTAGAATGTTCGACTTCTGTGACCTGCTCGCGCGACTTAGAAACTAGCCTGCTAGCCTCCTCAGTCACTGGCTTTCAACTTGTCATCGGGTAAACACCTATTCGATGAGAAGGCGCTTTTCCATGCTGGTGCATGCTCCTATCGGGATCGCTGAAGCAATGATGTCCTTCTAATTTCTACATCTGAAAGCAGGTCCTTTTCGCCTCTGATGCGAGCTTCCGAAAGCGCGGCTTTTGGTTGAAGGACCGGCCGGAGAGTCGTGAGACACTTCAGGGTTTAGGGTTATTGAAGCTTCGTGGAGTCTTTGCCAGAGATCAATGCTTCAGACTGTCCGAGTCTACACGCACCTTCCATCGCAAGTCTGCCTTAATCGATGCGTCCCAAGCTGTCTCTCTTTCAATAATCAGTATTGTGCCCTCACTTGCGACATGCTAAACCTAAATCCTAAGCCAGACCCTAAAACCCATCCCGAAATCTCACTGCCAGGATCTGAACGTCCGCGCAGGGAACAAGGCCACCGATCTGCGGATTTCGGCCCGGGGAGCAGGGGAGCACCAGGGTATCGTGAGGGGCCTGGGTCGGTAGCATAGAGGGTTCGAAGGGTGTTTGTGCAGTTTCACCGGTTCATGCATTCGTTCGTGGGGCTTTATGTTGTACAGTGCTTCGTATCGGGGCCCGAAGAACGAGACTAGGTTACAAAAGAATATCATTGGACTACAGGTCTGCTGTCACTAGCCTTGCAGACCTCTAAGAAAAACACCACTCCTGTGATGTTCACCATCTTTGTTGCAATTGTCTGTCTTGATCTTGGATGTCCCGAGCAGAACAGTCGTCTGTTTCATACCACAGTGCGTGTTGCTTGTGCTTCGTTCTGCGACTCCTTACTACAGTATCCTTTGGTTAATCAGCGGTTTAGGGTTTAGGGTTTAGGGACCTAAACCCTAAGCCCTGAACCCTAAACCCTAAACCCTAAAGCAATGACAGCCCCTAAGCCTGATTCGGCTCCGGCAGGAGGTGTTCCAGGACTTGGAGGACGGCCTCGCGGTTGTAGGATTCATCCGACACCCTGGGAGACTTCGCAGGGGGTTCTTCTGGGAGGGCAGCTCGCTCTGGGCTAGGGCTAGGGAGAAAGCCATCGAGAGACATCGCGAGAGAGAGAGAGAGAGAGACATAAAATGGGCCATTCGGCCCGGGGACGCTGACCCGTCCCCATGCCGAGAGAGACATAAAACATGCTAACCGTCGTTGTTTCCCGGCAAAAGAAGATGTCTTCTCATGTTGGGTTGGCTATGGCACTGCTTATTTTCCTTCTGATTGCACTGACATTGCCGGGGGACAGTCCAGAGTACAAAGAATTCAGTTGGATGCTTCCCGGGGAAATCCTCTTCAGGTTCTTCCAATTGCTACACTGATTTCAAGACCCCGGGAAGCATCGCGGTGTCCCAACACAGGCAGTGTATCGGGGGATTCCTTGTCTTATAGTTTGTTTTTCGTACCCCACAGAACACTGCTGCCGTACTGCAAACACTTCTCACACCCTCCGAAAGCCCCAAATAACAATTGGGGGGCCAACTGGCCGGGGGGTTTGACAGACCCCTCAAGCCCTGGGGAAGAAGAGACAGACACAGACAGAAGGCCGAAAGCGGGTCCAGTAAGTCTTGAAGACGTGGCTTCGAGCCTGAAGCACCCTATGGCCAATTCCGGGCCGTGGTTTGTGTCGGACCGGGTTTTCAGGGATGGACCCCACAGAATGTAGGGACTACCAGCAGGCTGCATAGCGTCTCCGAGCGTGGTCCTGAAGCCTCAAACCACCCGGTAGCCGGTAACCAGCAAGGAATCTGAACCGGTACCCGCTGCCCCCTCCAGTCTTTAAACAGAGGAGGCCTTGGACCTCCAACCGAAGCCCGAAGCCCCGCTTCGAAAGCCACTCCTCTTGCCTAGAGGCACTTTTCGGCACCATTCTGGTCTACACTCCTCCTGCGGGGCAGACCGGTCCAGCCCCCGAGTTTAGCTTCCTGAAGCTTTGGATTTTTGGAGGTTTGGGGGGTCATTGAAGCCTGGGCTTCTTAGTGTTTCGAGAAGGTCCGATGGTCCGAGCTTCAAATTCCTTTCTCTTGCAGAGCATGTAGGGTTTGGAGCGTTGCCTTATAGGGTGCACCCTAGCCGCCTTAGCCTACAACCCTACAGCTCCTAAAGCTTGAACCCCCAAAACTCTGACTTCTCAGGTAGATGGTAGAAACCGTCCCAGGTTCTGCGGGCGTTCCTGTGGTGGTGCAGTACCCGGACGGCTTCGAGGTGGCTCCGGAGACTTCCTCGTCTTCTCCAGCGATTGAGGGTTCGACCTTACGGCTTTCTCAGAGTATTCAGGGTTTAGGGTTTTAGTGGTTTTAGGGGTTTAGGGGTTTAGGGTTTTAGGGGTTGAGGGTTTGAGGCCTATGACACGTCAGTGCTTCAGAAAGTCCGCGGACGGTCTGGAACTTCAAAATGTTGAGCAAATTCGTGGGAATAGCTCGGGACCGCGTGGTAGTCTCTCGCTCTCTCTCTCTCTCTCTATATATCTATATCTAAAACTATATCTATATCTATATCTATATCTATATCTATATATACATATATATATACATATACATATACATATATATATATACACACATGTGTATATATATACATATAACTTATATAACAACTCGGGCTTGT
>CAJNJA010082609.1:0-20745 GCA_905231915.1 Symbiodinium necroappetens | reverse complement strand
CTGAGTGCGTTCCTAGAGAGCCATGAGCGGCCAGAGTGTGCCCGTTCCGGACACCACTCCTGAGGAGGAGTTTGACCTGATTTGTCCAGGACCAAACCCTGGCACTGCGCCTGCAGCAAGTAGTGCAACTGCTAGCACGAACCCTTTTGTGTCTGAGGGACCTGCCTCGTCTCCAGCACCTCAAGCTGGTGGCTCGCCCACTGGTGGTGTGCAAGCAGGTGGAAGTCCTGTTGGTGGCGGTACAGTTGGAGAAGGAGACCAGACTGCTCTCCTAGTTGGTCTGCTGCGACAGTCACTGCAACAGAACCAGCAGATGATGCAGCAGAACCAGCAGCTTGTTGCGACAATGCTGCGTAGAATGGACCTTGAAGAGAAAAGGCGCAACAAGGCTGAGGAGAAGGTTGCAGAGACTGCGGAAGCAGCCAAGAAAGCAGCAGAAGCCGCTTTGACTCGGGATCCTTTTGAACCTTGATACGCCGATGACTCAGCCCACTCCGTCGGTGCAAGCCGCCTTGCTGCCTCAAGCCTCTCCAGCCTCCTGGGTGGAAAACCTTCCGCCCAAACTCAGCCAAGAGGCCAACTACCCCGGCGAACTATTGGACGACGATACTATGCCTAGCATTCGCCTCCTTAGCCTAGTCCAGCACAGCCTCAAACCAGGGGAAAAGATCCGCTGGATCCCCTGGCAATTCCGCCTCAGTGCCAAACCAAAAACGGAGATAATGGAGGCTAAATCCTCCAAGCCCATGCGCACCGAAGCCCAGCTTCTAGCCTCTGCGTTATATGATGATACCCCAGAAATGCCAGTAGCCCACTTGCGTCTGGCAGCTAGTTGGCTGTCCAGAATACAAACAGTATACAGAAACGCGTGGGCTCTGTGTGGAGCCGCCCATCTGAATAACCTCAAGGCCTTTGACAAGAGGGTTCTTGACCTAGCCCTGCCCGATCTCACGGACCCAAGCCCCAGAGGCCCAACCACTCAGGAGCTTCTCGCTGCCGACAGGAAGGTTTGGGGTACCGTAGGCAGCCTAGTCGCCTCGGGTTGGAGCCTAGACGAAGCCTTGTATGAGGTCACCTCCATCCGCAGTGACCTATCTAACTTGCTCCAGCCTCGCCCTAAGAACTCCCTAGCACCTAGCCCCAATAAAGGTCGTGAAAGGCCACACACGCCCCCACCCCCGCCCAAACGCCCTCGACTCACTCCTTTCACTTCGCCCAAAATTACGAAAGGCAAAGGCAAAGGCAGCAAGGGAGGTAGAGGTACTCCCAATAAAGCCAAGACAGAAGACTGGCCCTCCAACTGGGTCTACAAAGCCCACAGCAAAGTCCTATGCAAGCGATACCAGCGAAACCTCTGCACCATGCCTAAGTGCAAGTTCGCCCACCTCTGCGCAGTGCGAGGTTGCGGCAAAGAGCACTGTGCCATTAACCATGAAGCCAAATCCTCATGACTAGGCCCCAAGCACCAGGACCCAGATCGGCCTAGCAACCCGGAGCCCCCACAACCGCCCATCGCTCAGCCACTCAACAACCCTCAGACGCCTGCGCAGCCTCAGCCGCTCCCCCAAATCGCGGGCCGGGGGAGCTCTCCACCAAAGCCCAACGCAGCGTCAGGCCAATCCGAACATGCTCCAGAGCCCATAGCTTCTAGCCCACATTCAGCCCTACCTAGGCCGCCCTCCCGCCCGACCTTCCAGCGTCGATTCGCTAACAGAGTTTGGACCTCTTCAGCTTACAAGAAAGCCCGCAGAGAAGATCTTTTCTCCTCACCCAAGGTCCTACTCCTGGACCTCGCCTTTAGCCTGGGTATGCGTTGCGCCAAGGTGGTCAACAGGGAGGCCTGCCCTGTGCTCGAAGTGAACACGACACGAGCCTACACCACACACCCTTTCACGACATCATGAAGGGGGTTTGGGCAAGGCATATCGTCGCCTTGATTGGGGGCCTGCACGATCTCGTCTCTGGACCCGAGGAGGCCTCTGCACTTCTGCAGGCAATTCAAGCCACAGCAGCGTGGGCTCTCTTCATTTTGCCCAAGTCCCACTCGCTTTTGCAGTCAGAAGCAGTCCTAGCCTGCCTACATGACGCTTGTGTGCAACTTTGCCCTGCTCCTTCGCAGGCCAACATTGTCTTGGCCACTTCCCGATTGCCCACGTGGCCCTGCCCAGACGAACAGCTCATGGCCCTAGAAGCTATAAGTCGGGTCTGCAACCTTCATACGCGTCACGCCGGCCTAGCCAACCTAAGTTTCAATAGTCTCCTCAAGGCCCAAGGTCCCTTTGTCCCAAACAGACCGCCCATATGCGACGGCGCGGGGTCGGCTAGCTCCGCCGACCATAGCATAGCAGGCGCCTCGCCCCTCACCAAAGCCTCCAGTGCCTGGCTGGCGTGGGCAGCCGACCTCGACCTAGCCCCTAGGGTTTCTAGCCACATCAGCCAAAGCCGCCCAGCACACCCTCTCTCCGAAGAGGAACAAGACCAGGCCCTAACCGTGCTTTGCCAGGCCTTGGATCTAGATAAGACTAACATGAGTTACATCAGCCCTGGCCAGCCTTTTCGCCTCAATTTAATGCAGGCCCTGGCGGACCTCGCACAAGATCCAGACTCAGAGCTCCCTCGCTTCCTTGATGAAGGTGTACACACGGGGGTGTTCTCAGACATCGAGCGGACAGGCCGGAATTGGAAACCAGCCGAAGAGGACCCTCAAACAGTCCTTAGCCTACTATCAGAAGAGGAGGCGTCTGGATGGATCAAACAGGTCCCAGGGGGCCTCAAAGCAGCCAAGCAGATGTGGCCCAAGGGCATAGCTGTAGGTAAACTTAGCCTTGTTAAGGCCGAAGGTAGGGACCCCCGCTTAGTCCTAGACAGCACCATCTGCCAAGTTAACCCCCTGTGCCGCATACCAGAAGCAGTCACAATGCCTACAGTCCAGGAGGTCCGCCAATCCTTCCAGCCCCAGGACGCAGCCAGTATAGACTTTAAAGCAGCCCATAAACGGGTCAAAGTACACAAGTCCGAACAGGGCCTTCTCCTCTTTGCCTTTAACGGAACACTTTGGCGTTATGTGGTTTGCCACTTCGGAGCCAAGTTCTCAGCCTATTGGTGGCAGAGAGTAGGAGGCCTCATCACTCGCCTTTTGCACGCCTGCTTGGCAGACCGCCCTAATCGCGCCTGGCTGTACGTTGACGACCTCCTCACAGCCCTACTCCGCGAGTCAGCCCACGAGTCCTTGTTGGTCATGATTCTACTTCTGTCATGCCTAGGCGCCCCCATCAGTTGGAAGAAAGCCTCCATCGGGGATAGCCTAATCTGGTGCGGCTGGAAGTTCAACTTCGCCTACGAGACGGTAGAACTGTGTGCAGCAAAAAGGGAGAAACTCCAGCTCCAGATACAAGGACTACTGTCCCGTCCGAAGATCCTCCGGAAAGACCTCGAAGCATGCATTGGCCTATTGATGTGGGCCACGAATATAAGCCACGTCCTTAGGCCTTACTTAGCCCCACTTTATCGCCTACTCAATAGCCCACCAGGAGCAAATTTCTCGATCGCGCCCCGCGTGTGGCCTACCTTCTTACATTGCCTAGACTCTCGAGCAGTCCTAACTAAGGAATGCACTGGCCTTGGCACCCCGCTACACTCTAGAGTTATTGAGTGGAAGAACAAACCAGTCTACTGCAAGACAGACTTGCCTCTTTTGGCCAAGCCGACAGGCCACACGTGGGTGAGGATTTCAGATCCTTCATGCCCGGTCATCAAGATGACCAAGTCAGCCCAGGAGAGTCTTCGTTGGCTGTCGCCTAGGACCCTAGGATCGCTGCGATCCCAACAACACCACTCTCCCTGCCGCCATTGCTTAGCAGCCTAGCTCGAGCCGATGCAATGGCCGAAGGCTCACAGGTAGGGATAGGGGGGTGGTACTCCACCAAACACAGCCTAGCTTGGTTTTCAGAAAGCTACACCATGGACGAGATCCGGGTCTCTTGGCCTTTCATGACCAAGGACGCCCAAAAGTACATTGCCTGTTTCGAAACGCTAGCCCAGCTTGCCCTTGCAATGACGGCCAAAGCCCACCACGGTCACTCTCGCATGAGTGTCTTACCTACCGAGAGTGATAATACACCTACGGAAGGTGGAGTCAACAAGATGTTCACGACATCTTGGCCCCTTTCGGAGTTCCTAGGCCTCATAGCCTCGTGGAGCTCTGCCAATGGGGTTACGTTGCAGGTATCCCATGTAGCAGGAGCCCACAATGAATGGGCAGACGACCTAAGCCGAGGACGACTACAAGCCTTCGCGCACCGAGCCCAAGACCGCTTCCGTGTGCCTTTGCAGCTCCTGGCCTCCTCAGCCTCCGAGGCATCGTGGTCCACGGACCCGGGACGCCCCTCAAGCCGATTTACTGCCAAGACTCGCAGCGGTAAGCGATGAAAAAGAGAAAAGCCTCTAGCTGGTTCCTGACAGAAGCCTAGCACCTAGCCTACTCCACCGAACCGTCCCAGGACAGAACCACCGCCCGCGGTGGGGGACATCTTGGGCTGCGCCTATTTTGACCGT
Organism: Symbiodinium necroappetens; assembly: GCA_905231915.1. NCBI lineage: Eukaryota > Dinophyceae > Suessiales > Symbiodiniaceae > Symbiodinium > Symbiodinium necroappetens. Next base: position 16,191 of record CAJNJA010082609.1, on the reverse strand, counting down.
TGCTTCTGTCCCTGAAGAGGGGGTTTCTTTGCCTACGGCCCGGCTCGGGTCTTGGCCCCCCGGGCCAGCCTCGAGCCGACTCCAGAAGCAACACCTCAAAAAAGGCTAGCTGGCTAGCTGTTAGAGTTCAGTGGTAGAGCAGTGCAAGCACAAGAGAACGTTACACGTTTTGGTTCGTGTATGTTTTCTGTTGCTTGCACTACGCAGTGTCTGGCTCTAACACTTGAACTCTCACAGCCTCCTTCAAAGAAAAGAACCCGCCCACCCTCGCCAGGTACGAACGTCTTCGCCGCTCTGCAGCCTCTAGCTTGGCGCGCCAGAAGCCTACTGCTGGGATGGATAGCTTGTACCCTGTCACGAACCCAGCAGGCGAATGTCCCAGCCTCAGCAGGCCTTTTGCCCTCGCGCAAAGTCGGGCTCTGCAGCCCCCCTCCTCGCTGCCTCGCAAAGCCGAGCCGATATGCCCGCCCAGGCATTTGCCCCTAGCCCCATCCCACTTGACGTCGCCCTAGGCCCTAGCCCCACCCGGTTACCCGCCCTAACCCGCTCCGGCCAGGTGACTTCGTCTTCATCGCCCACAGTGGAAGATTCTGAGCAGTTCTTGAGAGCCTACCCGTCTTTTCACTCGACCTTCGTGCCAAGCGAAGTCCGCTTAGTTGCCTTTGTCATGCAAGCCCATGCAGACCGAGCCTCCTTGCCTCCGGAGTCTTGCTTTAATTAGCCTTGCTTGTACCACACGAGTTCCCTAGCCCTTAAAGCCCAGCCTCTGGCCTCTTTTGTCTAGCCTCTAGTCCCCCCTGCAAAGTCCTGGGGGGAACACCTGGTTTTGCCCAAAACCTACAGCCTTTGTTGTCCAAGAACTAGCTAGTTGCCTATCTGACTTTTCACAAAGTCTGGTCTGGGGGTTTCTTTGCCTACGGCCCGGCTCGGGTCTAGGCCCCCCGGGCCAGCCTCGAGCCGACTTCAGAAGCAACACCTCAAAAAAGGCTAGCTGTTAGAGTTCAGTGGTAGAGCAGTGCAAGCACAAGAGAACGTGGGAGTGCAGAGCGACGTCCTTGGGGGCGTCCTCACCGTTGGGAACGTCTGCGCAGCTTAGCGAGGCGACCCTGCATCGTTTTGGTAATGATGTCAACTGGGTCCTTCAGCTGGTGGAGGGAAAACAGGTCCGACGTGGAGACATGTGTGATGTGTGCCGGCTGATTTAAGACGGAGCGAAGCTTGTGGGCGTACCAGCCCCGGAGATGACGAGCCGACTCCGGCTGAAAAGAGAGTGCCAGTGCGTGTGCCTGCAAGGGAATAGGTCGTCAGTGAAGTGATCAAATTTTTGCCGCAACAATTGGCAGCCACAATCAACATTCATAAGCTGGGCGAGGTGAGCTACCAAGACAATATCGACGACAACCCTCACGCAAAATATGATTGATCTTCATAAATGTAGATATCATGCTGACACCCCGTTAACACGTTCGGGAAAATAGCATGTTCAAGCATGTCATAGTTTCACTTTCACAATTGGGGCTTATACCGCCTGCGTGGTTGCGGTTTTTTGTCACCGATGTGGTCGTTGTGTGAATTCTTTGGCGTCGAAACCGTGAAAAATTCGTTTTCCAAAAACCGCTGAAGCCATCATTCAAAACAAAAAAATTCAAAACGGAGAAGACATGCGATGACATCGCCGATTTCACTTTTTGTCCACATTTGCACAGTCGATGAACTGCACATCTGACTCCGCATTCGCGGCTGCGAAAGGTTATCAAAGGAGTGCGAATATAGTTCATGAACACGGGCTGGCATACATTCATGGATGTGTTTCTTGGGTTAATTGTGGACAGGCAAAGCTGTGTCAGCTTGTTGCATGCATGCTTCGCCAAGCATCAGCGAGCCATGCCTGGGTATCCGGATGCACGGATGCTCAAGACTCTTGAGTGTTAGACTTTGCAATTTGGCCGGCGGGGATTTGCACCGAGGCTGAGAAGAAGCCGAACGAGTCATCGCAGAAGTCGGTGTTTGGACCGGCCCATGATCAGTTCAGTTTGGGCAAGCGCTTGGGCAAAGGAGGCAAATTGTGAATAGTCGCAAAAACATGAGATCTGAGTTCGCTGGCGGAGGCCAGGCAGTTGTCCATGAATGCACCAGAATCAAGACTGAAAAGAAGTATGCTGCCAGGTCCTCGTTTGCCTATTGACGCAGCATGCAAGTGCTTTTCGTGTTGGCCTGCATTGAGGTCAAAGTCATTGACATGAAAGCCGTCGTCTTTCAGAAATACGACGGCGAACAAAACTTGCGCAGAGAAATTCGCAACATGGAGGCGAGAGTGAGTGAGTCTCGCGGGCGTGCGATGGAGTTGTTCCTCTTACGTAATGCAATGTTTTCCATATTCTTTCAGGAGCTTTTCCATCCACGCATCGTGAACTTGTTGACGCACTTGTTCGAGGTGGTTGACATGTGATTTCTTGCATCATGTCGGTGCAGAATTTATGGTATGGTCCGGTATGGTGCAGTCTTCTCGTTGCGCAAGGAAGACAGATGTTGGCTCGTTATGGATCTGGCCCGAGGGGGTGACCTGCAAAACAAAGTCTTCGATGAACTGAATCTTTCCATCAACCGAGGACTGGGGTCTTAGCCTTTCACGATGCGTAGCATTCGGTTTTTCAGTTTAGCGGTTTTTAAGCTATTAGTGCTTTTTTTGGCGGGGTGCCTTCTGCCACGGTGTGAGGGGGGCAGCTTCTGGGTGGGAATGCCGACACGGGGCAGTGGGAACGGTTGGTGAGCACCTCGCACTAGGGAGTGCCTAGTTACTAGTTCCCTTGTTCCCCCTGATGTCCGCAGTGGCTACAGTATTTGGTTGCCGGGTCTTTCACGTGGCTGCGGTCTGTCCTCTACTCCGCCCTTGGCTATCCTTGTGTTGCTGCTACAGCGGCTAGTGCCATGACTTCTGCAGAGCCTGTGTCGATTCTGGTTTGCATCTGTTGCATTTTCATTTTGTCTTAGCGGGCCAGAGATGGGCTGAGCATGCGCAGCCCTTTCCATGGGGACAAGTTCAAGTGCACCATCTGAGAAAACGTTAACGGTTATAGTCAACCTTACCGTCAAGCTTAAGCTACCTTCAGAGAGTGCAAAGCCTTCTTGTGACTTCTTGACTTCTGAGCGTTTTGTTGGCTCTGGATGATTTGGCTTGTCGGCCTCTTTGGCAACCTCACTGCTTGGAAGTGGCAAGCTCAGTACAAGGTGTCTAATTGTACTTCTTGTTGGTTGCACGTTAGGTCTCACGATGGTTCGCTGTGAGGGGATTTAGGGCCTTTTGGCTTTTACCCTAAACCCTAAACCCTAAGCCCTAAACCCTAAGCCCTTAAGGGTTTGTGTTTTGGCGTTTTACTTGGGGTCGGTCGGGGGGCTTCTCGCCTCGAGAGAGTTTCGCGCAGGTGATATCCGCGGACGCTTGCATGCACCTTGGTAGATTCTTCTTCGTAGACGTTTCAAGACCCAAACATCCAATGATTGCAACTTTGTACAAATTTCTCGCACATATACATCTCTCTTTCTCTCTGTAACTGGGATGTTCCGCCTCAAGAGAGAGACAGAGAGAGAGAGAGAGAGAGAGAGAGAGAGAGCGCGAGGGAGGGAGGGAGGGAGAGAGTAGTAGGGATGCGAGGAGGCTCCGAGCCCTGAACTCCTGCCGGAAGCGGAGAAGGAGAGCGAATCTCGAGCTTTTCAGAAATTCGCCTTCTCTTCCGTGGGGGTTCTTGATTCGCTTGTCTCTTGCTGCTATTTTTCCTGCCTTGCTCCTTGTTCTGTGTTCTCTGTCCTTCGTAGCGTGGGTTTACCTGCTCGTTCCTTCAAACTGGGGCCCCCCAACCGCTCCTAGGCGAGGGGCGGCTGTGAAGGGGAGTCTTCACTCAAAGACACGATCGCCTCGGCCCATTCCGGCCCATTTCCAAGAAGCTTCACTTGCTAGAGCTCCGTCGGAGCAGAGCCCCTTGAAACGTTGATTGGAATGTGGACACAAGCGCCAACGTCGCCTGGTTTTTTGACGGTGGCCAGTGCCTTCGCGGGGCGTGGCGGCGTCGCAGAGCTGCGTCCTCTGTTGCCCTTTTCCTCTCTCCTCCTTTCCTCCCCCTCGTCCGGTTTTTTGTCCGGTGTGGAGAGAAAAGCCATCTCCAAAGTCCAACAATCCTCTCCCTTCTGCTTTGGGGAGAGAAGAGACCTCTCCCTCTCCCCCAAAATCCCCTCGTCTCGCCCTCGGTCCTCTCGAACGAACGCAAGAGGAGACGCCTTCTTCCCGGGCCTCGGCCAGTCCGAGCTGGCGACGAAGCACGTGGCCCTGCAGCTCTTGGAAGGCGCCGCGCTCTCCTCTCTGCATCTATCTCTCTACTACTCTCCTCCTTTACCCTTTTTCTGCCCTTTCTTTAGCCCATGCATATCAGGCATGGGCTACATGCACTCCTTCGGCATCATCCATCGCGACATGAAGCTGGAGAACGTGATCCTTGGCCCCCAAAAAGAGACGGCGGCAAGCGGCGAAGACAAAACCACCCCCGAAAGCGGGCGCAGAAGAGAGATCGCATACAGCCGCACGCTGCGCTCAGGCTCATCGTCCGCACCTATGCCTACCAGGGAGTGGCGCCGGAAGGCCTGCCGGTCCCCTCAGAGGTCCACGACGACCCTCGGCAAAAAGCAGTTCCAAACTGCCTTTTTGGACCTCTGCTCCTGAGCAGAGGTGAAGATTACGGATTTCGGGCTCTCCAAGAACATGCAGCTTGGCCGCGTAGCGCGTCGCCAACTAGGACTCCGCAGACGCGCGTCTCTTGGTCCGAGGCACAGCGCGCCGTTGCTGCGACGCGCCACCGCGGTGGGATCGCCTGACATGGTGGCCCCGGAGGCTCGTGCAAAGCAAAAGACATCAGTTTTGTTCTCTTTTGGGGTTCTACTGGGCTCGCCCTGTGAAGGTACTGTCTGGCATGTACGACCAGGACCTCTTGGGGTTCAAAGCCTGGCAAGCACGCACATTTACTGTGTTTGAGTTGGTCAGTCCCCTTCTGGTCGCACGTTGCATGTGTTTGGTCCAGCCTTGTTGCTGATGTGGATGTGTTCACCGAGCGGTTACAATGTATGAGTGCTTTCTTCCACGACAATGGTGCCATCGACCGTAGCAAGACGGAGCTTCGTGCCTTGTAGTCCTGCGACTACTGGAGCTTTGGTGTGATGATCTACGCCATGATCTGTGGGGAGTGGCCCTTCTCAATCAGGCACACGACTCGGCAGAATGCAAATTTCGTGACCACTTGTGGCCTGGGATGTGGCAGGTCCAACAAAGATTTGGTGCCAGAGCGTCACAGAGAGGCGCTGGGATATCTGGTAGGATGGGTTACCTGCAAGCCGCTTGCGGTGAAGCTTACAGCAGCCTGCAGGTCGTTTCCTCTGTAAAGGCTGGCCGGTCGTGGCAACATGCAACAAAGGAGGCGCCGAGATGCTTGGAAGGGGCACTTTTTGTGAGCGACAGGTGGCCTCGACCGATCAAGTAGTGTGCGAGTTCCACTTCTTGATTTTTGCTTTTCCTTGCTCTCTTCTTCGGCTTTGAGATTTCCTCCCTCCACGGCTTCCTTGCTCCTTACAACGCAACCTTTTTTCAAGATGGTCTTACTGGTTCCGAATTACTTTGCCTGAAGTCCAGGACTGGACATTCGGGCCCACACGCATTTTTGAATTTAGTTCGAAAAGTGCAGCGACGAAGTGCAAGAGTCACCAGTAGCCATGACCCCTCATGGTCAAGAGCCAATCTCTTGCACTGGAGCCAGTGCACGGATTTGCGACGACTGCAGACGGTTGTTGCGTCAGGCTCGGTCGCTGATCGAGGGGCTGCTTTGCATCAATGTTTGTTCGAGGCCAGGCTGTTCGAGAGAGTTGCTTTCTGCCGTCAGTGTGCTCGTATGGTTTTTTCGTCGGGGGGCAGGTTCAGCCATGTGGACTGCCTACACCACGCTTGGTTTTGCAGCGCCGCTGCCCAGATCGACACTGACCAGGCAGGGGTTTTCGATGTTTATCTGATGGATGGTATAATTATACAGTTATACACCCCTTCCTTCTTCTTGCCTTATTTGCCTTATGCATTGTGTTTTCCCTTCCAAAAAAGCCTGCAGAGAGGTGGCCATCACCGAAGGGCTGTCTCCCAAAGATGGAGCTCCTCAAGGCGTAGTTCAGGAAATCATCGGCTGCAGCCTGGCTATGCACACATGAACATGACTCTCGGTGTGGTGTTGGTGGTTTTAGTCGGAGGATGTTCTGTTGAGGCAAGTTACGAGAGATTGCCTTTTGAAGGGGAGCCCCTCTGTTGCTGAAAAGTCGTTGCTTCTCTGTTGGTTCGACTGTCGCTGTCCTCGATATGAACTGTCTTCTGCTTAGTGTTGACGCGCCGTGCTGTGTCGATGCGGTTGATTGTCTTCGGTTGTCGCTGTTGCTCTTGCTGCTGTGGGTGCTGTTGCCGTTGCTGTTGCTGTTGGCGTTGTTGTTGGCGGCTGGTGCTGGTGCTGGTGCTGCTGTTGCTGCCGTGGAGGTCGTCGTCGGTGTCGGCGTCGTCGTGGTTGTGCTGTTCTTGTTCTTCTTGTGATCTGAAGTCGCGTTTTTTTTTTCTTTGTCTTTAGGTGTGCCACTATTGTGAGGTCCGTTTAGTTGGCTTTGAGCGCCGCGAGCTTTGCTTCGAGGTACAGGTTATGCTGTTGACAACATCCACATAAAGCTGGTCGATGGCAGCACGGTCTCTTTTGGGAGCTGCTCGTCTGATCAGACCAAGCTCCGTGAGGGTCTGCCCGGAAGAGCCCATGACCTGCGATCGTTTTTTCGAGGTGTGGGGGGTGACATTGAGCATCGATGGAAATTAAGGCCCCGCCCACGCCTAGCGCCTTTTCTCTGCAGCGCTGTCCCTGTCTGTGGACTTCTTCGCAGGCCAGACGAGAGGATCGTCTCCGTGCTACAGGAGGAGATTTGACAGTGTGAGCTTGAGTGTGTTTTTTTCTCTCTTCGAGTCGCTTTGCGAAGGAGAGGCATGACTTCTTGGGCTTGGCCATTATCTTTTACACATCTCGAGGGGATGTCCTGGAATTGCAGGTTTCCAATGTCCGCTGTCCATGTTATCGCCTTCTTGGCGTTCTTCGTGCATGGCAGGGCTCTCAAGCGCGAAAGCGTCGGTGCTTTTTGGCTCCCTCTGGAAGCCAAATCGTTGGCCTTCAATTTCAAGGACTCCAGTCGGAGCTACGGATGCTTGTGGGACATCTAGCAATCCACGCAAGGACATCGGCTCATGGGTATCCATCTTCGAAAAATCTCGGCAGAGGAGACAACACGCTTGAAGAATCCTGTTGCTTGGTCTGGCCTTCTCACACGTTCTGCTTGTGCAACAAACTTAGCAGAATGCATGCAAGTTTTTGGTTTGAGAACCTCCGCTGAGTCCACCATTGGGTGAGGAGCCGGCAGCCGTGGCGTCTTTAGGTGGCCGCGTGGGGCATGCTGTCGACAAGGCATCGGACATGGGGGTGCGTGTTGTGCCATGCGCATGTGTAGCTGTGGCCTGTTTCAGGTTTGGTTTCGGTTCCGAGATGGAAGCTACTGCGAGTATGGCAACTCAGGAGGAGGCTCCATGCGGAGCGGAACGGAGCGAGTCTGCTACAGTAGTGAGCTGGTGTTGACAGGTGCCGAACATGGGCCATGGGTGCTCGGGCCAGGCGAGCACATCACTGCTGTGGAGCAGGCAGCCGGAGCAGTGATGTTTCTTTTGGTCCGTGTTGCTTTTGACTGCCAGTTGGCTCGGGACGCCTTCCTGGGCACTTCCATTGCGTTCTACACTTCACTCGGAAGCATCTTCAGCCTGAAGGGAATGGAGGCCGCAGAAGTTCTCAGCCGATCTGCTTTGCACCGCTGCGCAGCATGCGACCAGGCCTTCGGGTCCCGGCGCTTCACGGTGCCGCGCGGGAGGCAGATCTGCGGCCTGCACTTCGAGGCGAGGAAGTGCGGCTCTTTTTCGCTGCCGCTAAGTGCAAATTTATGAGCCGAGAGGGCAGCACGATCGCCTCGGTGACCACTTGCCCGGAGGTGCCTAAGCTCCGGCCGAGTCTGCGAATCGCGTTGCGGGTTTTGGTGCTCTAAGGACGGAAACATGCGAGCGTGCAAGACGCACGGCTTGCTTTCCTGAGAGAAGGGAGGTCGGCCCTGCTTCCCCCTCCCGACGCCCGCACCAAGAAAGGGGGCCTTGAGCCGAGGCTGCCCATCGTCTAAGAATACTCCCCAACTTAAAAAAGGAAGAAAAAAAAAGGAGGGAGAGGGAGAGAGAGACGAGGCGCCTCGCTTCGAAGGGCTCCCTAACCCTGCCTTTCTTCGGCTCTGCACCGCTTCCCGAAAAGGGGGGATGCGAGGCACGGAGCCGTTTTAAGTTCAGCCTTGGAGGCTGAGTCTTGAAAGGGGAGTTGCGCGTGAAACGCCAGGCCCTCCTGACCTGATCGCTTTCGCGCAGAGACAAAACCGAGCAGTCTCCGCAGAGGCCCAGGCAGTCCTTGGCGATCGACTGCCCCCACGTCGGAGGATGTCCCCCACGGCATCCCCCAGAGATCAGATCGCCCGCTAGGCTGCGCCAAGGGCGTTGGCACGCTCGTAGCGGAGTTGGGCTTGAGATGGCTGGGCGGGCAAGTGTCACATCGACCTCGGATCCGGTGCGGGGGACCGGGACTCCGGAGTGTCCAACTCAGCAGGGGGTGGAAATCAAACGAGGGCGAGGGAGCACTGGCAAGGCAGCACGGCGTGCTCAAATCCCCTGAGCCAGGGCAAATTCGGAAGCAGAGGCCGGCTCATCTTCGACTGGCACATAGTTTGATGTGTCCACTGTCTGCAGTTGCGAGATGCGAGGCTTCGAAAGCTTACTAGCATCTGGCTCCCTCCGCTTTGCCGCAGTGCTCCATGCCATAACTTGACCCCAGAGCCTCATCAAGACAGCCTCCTTTCGTCTGGGGCTGAGCTGTAGCTGATCTGGAGAAGCGGGTAAAGGGGCAGGGAATGCCGAAATCGACCACCTGCTTTCAGGAGAATGCGTGCACAACGGAAGCAGGCCGGCGCATGTTGATGGTGTTTGAGGCGTCTGCGCACCACTGCGCACCGGCGGAAGTCACAGCCTGAACTCAGGCTTCCCGAGCGCTGAAATACGCGAGAGCAGGGGCCTTCGTTTTGGATGTTCTGAGATGCACGCGGCATGTCGTATGGTCTAAGGTCCAGCTGAAGAAAGCCGGGCGCTGGAGCGATTTGAAGGTGCAATATCTAATGCTCCGGGGTCAGAGATCTTCGTCTCGCCTTTTCAGTGTGGGAGGCTTTCGCCGGCGCGGTGGAGGCGGCCCGGTGCTTGAGAAAGTTTGAGTTCCTTAAGTGCGGCTTTGTGTCCTCAGATCGCCCAACACGGACGTGCCAGCGAGCAAGGCGACAGGGAGCTTTCTAGGTCTGTATCGGCCTGACGTCCCCGTGGTGACCCCCACCGGTGACTCGGTCACTAGACTACTAACTCGGTTCTGAGACTGTTACAAACAGACCGGGCTTCAAGCCCCTGTAGCGCGCCTCCCCTGAAGGTCGGATGCCCCAAGCGTTGAGATTGAGGCCGGCTTGGGACGCTCATGCGCTGCCCCCTTGCAAAACCCATGCAAGAAACTACAAGATAGTTGTTGAACAAACCATGCCCGAAGATGTCAATTACCAACGCCTTAGAAGCGGAGTCAAAATTGTCGAGAAGCGCCCTTCCCTGTGCCCTCTGGCCAGACTGTTTTCTTGGGTCCGCCACAGCAGGCCTGGATGTCGAACCACCTGCAGTTTGAGCAATCAGCCGCATTTTGAGTGTATCACAGTATACTTGCGTGGAGGTTCGCGAAGCATTGAGTAGGCTGAGTAGCCCATTTAACCCCTGGGGCCACAGATCCCGGCGACGTCTGATGAGCCGATGATTGTCCGAGCCTTACTGCGCAACTACGAACTGAGCTCGTAGGAAGCTTCAGGTTACGGTCACGGTGGATGTTCTTCCTGTGCTGCTCAATCTCTTGCACACTTGCAGCACTGGCATTTCCATCGTCCTTACAAGTCTGCTCTAGCGCCTCTAGGGTGTTTGTAGGCACATTCGTGAGCCCCCATGCCTTGAGCCTGACGCGGACAAACCCTTTACCCGAGAGACGCTCGGCGACCTCGTAGATATGCTACTCACACGGCATTGGCATAGTTAAGAAGGCTGTGCGACAATCCAAATCCCAGAGCTCAGACTCAGGTGCCAGTATGCATGTCGTATGCTCAGCAGAGTCATTATTGTGCTTCGTGTTTGGCGGCAACTCCTGTGCACCGCTCGTAACGGTCGAAAACCCAGGCCGAAGCCCCCGATGATCGCAGTGCCCCAAGACTCTGAGAATTATGCGTCCTCTATGCAACTTTCTGGCTTAGGTCCTACCGGTCCTGTTGCCCAGGGGGTTTTTGAACATGCAGAGCTCTGATTCTGATATTGTTATTGAGCTTTCATGTCGCAAACTCGCACACACGTACACCCCGTGATCCGGTATGCTTGTAACAGTTTGTCTAGACTTATTCATCTTGCAATGCGGTAGCTCAGCATTCCCTTAGCAAGGCATGGCATCGGTTCGGTTTTGGAAACGGTTATTATTTTGCACACGGTTCATGCTCATGAAGGGTTGAGGGTTTCTGCTGTGCAGAGACGAGTGCAACTCTGAGCCGCAAGGCTAAATGTTGGATGCCCTCCATCCCACCGTCCCCATTTCTTCACCTCCCGGACTGTCCCCCTGAGCGTGTGAGCCTGACCTATTCTGAGGCTGGAGTGGGCGCACTGGCCCTTCATCAGCCGTGGTTCCGGGTCTACGCCTCATCAGTACACATTCATGCTGGCAAGATCTGTAAAAGTTTCGATTCAGGACGTTTCAGCTTTGTCATGAGAACTTCGCTTCAGCCACCCATGCACAGCAACGTTCATGCGTGCACATGGCGGTGCGTCTGAAGGCCTTCTGCGTGCGCGCGCCCGCAATGCCGAGATCCTTCGGCCCTGTTCCGGCATCTCGGCAGGAATGTGTTAAGTTTAATTAACAGATGATACGACCGAGTATGAAGTATGAATCAGTATGTAGTGCCTTCGTGGTCGTTGTCGCCGTCGCCGTCGTCCTTGTTCTGTCGATTCTTGCCGTACAACAACATCGCCAGCACCACCGCGGCAACAGCAGCAGCAGCACACAAGAGCGAGAACAAGAGCAACAAGATCTGCACTTACAACCATGAGAACGCTGCCAAGAACCTTACAACAGGCGATATAACTTTCAGGTAAAGTCATGTTGGGTCACGGAGTCATGGAAGAAATCCGTGAGCGGGGAGGCTTGATGCTTTGCTCATCGGATGCACTCGCAAAATGATGGCGAAATGGTTTGGGCATGGATGCTAAACAGAAACGATACGGCGGTGGCTTTTCAATGCTCGGCCGGGAATGCCGTGAGAAGGCTGACAGTAATACGTGAATTGTGCAACAACTGGGACGGTGTGCGTATGTTTGTACCGTTGGAGAAGCGTCAATTTCCCATAAATAACACTCAGGTTCATTCAAACTGACGTTTTTTGTTGACATGCTCTCTCACTTCGGCTACCCCAACAGCTCTTCAAGTGCCGAAGCTCGAAAGTGCAGAATGCAGAAAACCGCATGGCCCATTATGCGCCACCAACGAGCCACACGAAAGACCACTAAACAACAAACAACCAAGTGGGAGGCAACACACGAACAGCACTGTGAATTTCTTTGGCACCTTGCACACGCCGCGTGGCACAAGTCCAAAGTCATGCGGAATCATGCCATGGTAAGTCCGTGTGGCACTCTGCTCATTTGATAATGACGGGTCACTTTCGCGCTGGCCCCCTCATCAGTGTTTTTCTGCTGCTGATTTCAGGATGGTCAGATGGAAGTTCATCGCTTACAATCCACAATCTCTCAAACGAGCTGACAGAGAGCGCCGAGTCATACATGCATTACACAGCAATGATGTCATCGCAATGTCTGGCTCATCGCAATGTCTGGCACCCGTCTGCCAGATGGCGACATCGCAGTCAGTCAGCGTAGAGTCGAAACACATGCTGTGTACAGCTCACCAACTCTCATGCTGGAGTTCAGCTATGCCTCAAACGCAGCCGCGTCGCGGCTGATAACGTGGTACAGATTTCGTCCCCGCCCAGCGAGTTGCAAGGTCGTGGCGGGGCGCTGCGGGTCAAGAGTCGTGACTCCGACTTTGCATTCATCGTGTGCTACTTCCATCCCAACTCCAATCTGCCATATTCGAAACGCGTCAACACTGCACTTTGGAAATGGGTTGATAGTGTTGTCAGTGCTTTGCCGGCGCGATGTGTGCCTTGCTTGCTTGGCGACTTCAACGCGCGTGTTGGTAAGGAACATGTGGCGAACAACATATGGACGACCACACATGATGAGTCCATCGGCCCGTGCAATGCAGACAACGAGAATTGGAACGGAGAACAGTTCCGCCAGTTCTTGCAGAGGCATTACCTCGCAGCTACCAACACTTATCACAATGTTGGACCAACCTATTTTGGAATCGTTGCAGACTATACGTCTCGCGTGGATTTCATCTGCATTCCATCCAGCATGTTATTTCAAGTGCAGCATTGCAGTGTGTGGCATCACACAGGAGACGATCTACAGCTGGTGGCGGCTCCAGGCCGCCGAGATCACAGGCCTCTACAAATCAAGCTCGACCACTCGTTGGGGCTGCAGCCGACACTCACCACGCAACCACAATCCCCGACACGCTGGGATATGGACGGAATCATGCGAGGCGTTCTTCGAGGGCACTGTCGAGAGCAACTGGTGGCAGAGGTTGAGTCCCGATGCAAAGACCTCTTGGAGAGTTCCCAATGGCAGCATGCCCAGTCAGCAAGCACACCAGATGATGCCTGGACCATGCTACGGGATGTGGTGTTGTCCGTTGGCAAAGAGTTGTATCAGTCTCGCCCAATCAAACTCCAAGAGCGGAAAGCTGACGCAGCAGCCGCTCTGGAACACCAGCATGAATGCAAACTACAAATCCAGCGGCTTCCTCGCCCGCGCCGTTTCTGGAGCCAAGGAGCTGACCGAGATACTGTATCATTACAAGCGCTATCGGATTTGCTGTGCAGATGGCACGCTTTGGCGCGGTATCACAAGGCTCAGCGGCTCGCTAAACGACTCACAACAAGAGATAAGAGAAACCGTGCCTGTGAACATGTGCACCAGCTTCACGAAGCTTGGCAGAGTGCCAACTTCCAGTCCATGTGGCGCGCTGCCCGAGCGCTTTCAGGCAGGCATGTGGGTCCCAAACAGCGCAGGTTCGATAGGCCGAAGAGTTGCAGACCCAGCGTGCAGCAATGGAGGCAGCACATGGCACAAATGGGGCGTGATGGAGGCTGCGAGGCCGTTGCTACAACCTGGACAGCGCACGTCCAACAGTTTGCTCATGGAACTACTGGCTGGCAACAACAATACCAAGCTGATCCGGTATGGCGTAGACAAATGCGACAGTTGGCAGCTGAGGACTTGCGTGCTGTGGCTACCCAAGTTTGGCATGCAAAAACACGCAAGGCTGTACCTTGTTGGACTATTCCCAATGAAGTGTGGCGCATGCTGCTATATCCCAACTACAACGTGGCAAGAACTCGACATGGTCTTGGGCACAAGTCCACTTTTTTGCGAACGCCGCATCTGCGAAACGCGCTGCAGCAGCTCTTCGTGCACATACGATGCTCAGAATCAGCACCCTTGGAGTGGCATTGCTCACAAGGCACGCAGCTTGACAAACGCAACGGTAAGCCCTTATGTCAGGGCATCCGAGTCATCAACGTGCTGGACCCGATGGGCAAACATTTCTACCGCACACAGTGGCGCAGAGGCACGTCGCAAGCTGCTCGAGATTATGCGTGCGGTTATGTTAGACACAAAAGCCGCGAAGAGGCTATTTTTCAGCAAATTTGCTTGGGGCACCGGTTGCGCGCTGCCGGTGTTGGACATGCTACACTTTACAAGGACGTGGCAAATGCCTTTTATTCCCCTTTGCATCACCAGCTGGACCTGGCGGTTGCTAGGACGATGCGGCCACAAGATCAAGTTTTGCTCAAGCAGCGGCACAAGGCTGCCTGCATACACTTACAGGCCGCTGACGGGCCAATATTGCTTTCCGTTGGCAGTGGTGCTCTCCAACGTGACAGCATTGCATCGGATTTGTTCATGGAGCAGTATCATCCCTTGGTTGACGAATGGTTGCAAAGGGCAGCGCAGGCTCCTACCTATCACCAAATGTGCGCATATGATCCGGTCAATTGCAAATATGTCAATACTGCATTATCCGTCTTCGCGGATGACCTCGCCATTAGAGTCATCTGCGATGAGGCTGCGGATCTGCAGGCGCAAGCATCCTTCCTGGATGACGAACTGGACGAAGTGCTCGCAAGTGGTGGTATGGCACAAAACCGCGACAAGCAAGAAATCGTGTCGCATTTTGCTGGCAGAGGATCTCACAAGCAGATGCGAGAAATCTACTGCGGCAAGACTCCACTCGACGGGAAAGCAGTGCCACAGGCCAAATACTTGGGAGAGATCTGTACGCACAATGGCTCCACTACTGCTGCTCGCAAGCACCACCTGGACAAAGCTCAAGCAGCCTGGGCAAGTATGGGTTCATTTTGGACGCGGGCAGGCTGCAGCAAACGGTCCGTCAACATGGTCTTCCGAGCATTGGTCTTCGAGACTGCTGTGGGTGGTTTGGCGTCGTTCGTCCTCAGTCAATCTGACTACAAGGCCCTCGATGCGTTTATCGCGGCTAAAGGGCGGATCCTCATGCGGGGAAGTGCGTGCAAGCGCGAAGAACAGCCGAACGGTACTGTCAAGTATGCAGCTGTTCCCAATCAACAAGTCTGGCGGTATCTTGGGCTTGCAGGAGTCTACGTGGAGCTGCGTATCAAACGCCTGCAATTCTGGCAACGTCTCTTACGTCAACCAGAACTTCACTCCAATGTTTTCGCTGCTATGTTCGGGTTCTTCCCGTTTGAAACAACCCCCGCGCTGCAAGATGATGGCTCCTTGTCTTCTGCAGCGCATCCATGGCTCAAACAGTTGGTTGATGATATCGAAGCTCTGCAGGACATCGCCGATCTGGAGCATATCACCAACGCAGTGGACAAGAAGCCGTTACGCCTATTCAGCCATGACATTAGACTGGATTTTCTTATGGTTGATATGTCCATTCTCCGGCGCAAGTTTCTCTGTGTGGAAATCCCCCCACCAGGATACCAGAGTCCCTCAGCGCAGGGAGAGGAGGCTCCTGAAGACTTGCACGACATTCCAGATGACGAGCAGCATGTATGCGAGCACACACTTTCAGATGGTTCTAAGTGCGGTAGAGCTTTCAAGTCGAGTAAAGCTTTGGCAATACACTGCACCAAGCTACATGAGCATTCACCGCTGGAAGCTTTGCTTGTGGTCACAAATCAGTGCTTGTTCTGCAGGGAGGTTTTTGCAAATGTTTTTTCGACGCGGAGACATGTGGCGAATTCCCTCCTACAGCAACATTGCAGTGGTCGGTCTAGTGTTGTCAACAGGGCACCAAATATTCCGGACAATCTTGACTGCAGCATGTGTGACGCACAGTTTGAGACTCTTGAGGCCTTACACGATCATTTGGAGCAGCATTTGGGCGCACAGCTATAGTGAGGGCGTAGTCAGGAGTTCCTTGAACGTCATGGATAAGTGGGCGGCGAATGCTGGAACTCCCAGCGGGCCGGCGCTGAAGCGAAGGCAAGTTGGAGGCGAGAAAGACGAGCTTGTGCTGAAGGCGGTTCAGCTCCTCATGAAGTCCAACTTGAAGCTGTCTGCAGACGTGAGGGCTTTGCAGTCGGCGACTTTCCGGACTTGCCTCATCCCATCTACGGCCTCTTTCGTGACCAAGGCGAAGGAAGCCAGTCAGAAGTACAATGACCTCGTTCAGGCCGCAGGGAAGCACCACGACCTTGGCCCTCCACATATCCATGTGTGGGCAGCGCTGACAGTTGAAGCAGCCGTGCATCTCAGCGGAGAGATGTTGCAGCGTGTCGAAGCCCATGCTGCTGAAGCCGACTCTCCCAACAAGTTGCTGTCGGATGTGTTGTACTGTC